>QFDX01006809.1:0-19276 GCA_003315875.1 Lactifluus piperatus | reverse complement strand
CGCCGCGTTTATCGGGCTCCTATCGAATTTATCATATTAGGTGATCCAGCCCACTTCGGTAACACATATTTATCTCTTACCTACTGGGCGTAATCAAGGCCGCTGTGGTGGCAGAATGTTCTCAAACCAGAAAGATGTAGCCTTTCCTAGTGGACTTTGATCTATTGATCATATATGGTGGAGTATTGTCTGTTATTAAGTAAGCCTCGCGTTTCAAAAGCCTACCTACATGTTCAGTCTTCTGCGCCGCAAGGGGGGCACTTTTCCGTCGGCTGTTGTATTACATCCTCCCATTTAGCGCATGCCTACTTTATGGCGCCCCAAAGCAAGATGTAAAGTCAGGTCGCGAAACACAAAGGAAGCGTAACTGGTTTCGCGTTTTGTTGTTCCTCGCACAACAGCTTGCCGCTTTTATTGGGTTACTGTCGCCCTGTGCTGGACCCTAGAGTCATCGCAATCGTACTTGTAGGGTTTTGGATGTCCAGTGCCATGGGTACCGTACAGCATTACGCTCAGCAACTTCTCGTGAGTGCGCTTGGGATTTTATCTGTGCTATCGATGTCCATGCTGAAACCATGCTCTTCGTAGCTAAGACGCTGGGGCGGTTGCCGTCTTCCCAGAAGCCAGCGGAGTGCTGCGCTTCCTGTAGGCGCATGCCTCTATTGTATTTTCGTTGCGTCACCATCCTTGCGAGCCCGAGCCCGGGCTGACATCTACGGTCGGTACCGCTGTAGTTGCTGAGAATCTCGCCACCCTGGACTTTAAACACATTACGTCATCCTTACCCCGGATGGTGCGACACCTGCTATTTTCTGCTCAGATACCGCGATTGATATCCGTACTATCGTAGCAACTTACACACGGACTTGTTGTTGCTCGCATCCTTTCGTGCTTGGTAGTCGCAATAACGCTGCTGAAACACTGAGATTAAGGGCTACGTCATGTTGTTTCCTCGGACTCACTGCAGGGGCTTTTCTTTGTCCATACCTTCTGCACGGTCCAAGCTTCGCTCGTGTCTTCCGCTTTGGTCATTTAAAGCGCTGTTTGAAGTTTCCCTTGGCCAGTATGTTGCGTGCGTTTTTGGAACTGGATACTCGTTTTCATCCGAACGTAGTCGTAGCAGTTACCAGCCATTCTCTTGGATCTGAGCTTGTCTGGAGTTTCTTTCACGCCATACGCATTATGTGTCTGTACAGAGAGTAATTGATCAGCGCTTGGAAGTTAGTGTGAACGACGCGACGAACACGAGTAGGATTGAAGGTAACGGCTAGGCTCGGAAAGGACAGGCAATGGTGAACCAACATGTGCTATGCTCGGGAGGCGGTTAACTGTGCTGAAATGAAGCACGATATAGTGCTAATATGGGGGGTCATGGTAACTGTGATCTTGCTCACGCTCACGAAGTCCTGTGATTATCATTTATAAAAAGGTACATTTCCTGGAAGGGTCAAAGTACGAGGTTCAGTTGTCACGAGCGCGACTGCAGCACATAGCATCGACATCACCTATCACCTCTCAAAGGAAATGCACAAGGCGAGAGATCGTATAGGGCAGCAGGTGTCCCAACCCCAAACTTGTGTACGCCATCGGTAAGAGAGACCGGCGGAAAGAGAGTACGCACTCCGTTCTGAACACCGTGTCTGTAGCGTCACCTAGCAGATAGCCCACAAGCGGGGGGAAGACGTTCATCTGTGATTCTCGTCCAGGGGTGAGACCGGATACCCTGCCCTGGATGGCACCCAAGTTACAAGATACGGAAGCGACAATAAAAAAAAAGCGATGTAGAAGGGACTTAGGATAGTTGTTGAGGGTGCGCCACTGTGCCTTGATCTGTGGGTTGATGCTACTGAATCACGTGATCCACTAGCACCCACAGCCCTGACAACAGTGCACCTCTACCAAAACTGACGAATGCAAACTTGTTGAAGTCGTAGAAGGTCTACATCTGTTCTTTCCCTATCGTAATTCTTGGGTAGAGCACTCAGATATGTGAGTAAATTATCGTCCAATCATCGTTCGAAGAATCGAAGCTTTGAAGCTACATGTGAAGTCCATGTCGGAACATGGATTAGAAACTCACTTTGTCTTTCGTCATCAGGACAGCCCATCCCAGAGGATATTGTCGTCACGATCTCCCCTCAGGATCTGAGAATATAAATTGACTTACACAGGGCGCAATACCAGAGCTATTGACACTTGGACATACCTCGCATCCTAACCCGAGCTTGACAATTAACGCTCGTCCTGGTTACATGTGGCAATCATCAGGACGCCATATGAACCAATTACGTGGTGCAAATGGCAGAGGTCCCCCAAGCGAAGACTCGCCGAAGAGAGATCAGCCGAAAAGTTGCGCCGAGGATTGCGCCGTGATTGAGTACGTGCCTCTTGCCATTAGCATGTATTAGCATGCTGCCTTTCACCAGGCCACGTTTTGATAACGAGCAAATGAAGATGCGCCACCTAGGACCCCTGATTCGATGATGGCTTGTGGGCGTACAGATCTTCGATTTCAATACGGTGCACTCTTTCCCATATGATGGCGCCGTAAATCATTTTTGTTCCCGAGTCTGTGAAGAAGGAAGCACATCTGCGCAACCTGCTTAAAATTCGTGCTTCTACCACGCCACTGTCCCAATGGAACCTCTGTGAGCTTCCGGAAGATGTCTTAAACTTCCTATTTTCTTCAACCGTAACATTCTTGGCCCCTTTTTTAAGCTTCCCGTGTGGTCGCGAGTCTAAACTCTGCGCCGCAGTGTCACCGATCACCCAGCATTCCGATCCCGCGACCAAAGTCCTCAAATGCGGCGGCGATATGTCCCCGTCCTTTTGAAGCGACTGAGGCTTTACGTTTCTCTGCAGCGCAACTGACGTTGCTGGTAGTTCCCCTAACCCGACCCCCTGGCGGGCCTCACGAAGGCACCACACCTATGTAATCGATCAGTTTGTGGAAAGTTGAAATTCGGATGTCGGTCATATAATCGTTATATCTGACTGAGTCAATTCACTTTCAAAAGATCGGGCGCTTATTTCAAATTAGGGTCATAAACGATCGCCCGTAGGTTTTTGGAGCATCGTAGATAACCAGAGCTTCTCCAGATGGGGTAAATTCCTGCGTCAACGACACCACGTATATCGTCGTCCTTCCTCCGCGCGTCCTTGCCTCATCGTGACGGGATATGCCAAGGTATTTACGAAGTTGGGCGAGAGCGGCGCCACTCCGGACAAGGTCAAGGTCTATCACCATTCTCGGGATTGATCTGGTGAATGTCGCGGGTGTAAATCCGGTGAATTGGGTATAACTGATAGTTTCATTTCCTTTTGTTCTTGTAAGCGCACTTCCTACTAACAAGTCGTTTGAGATGATGACCCGAGGTGAGTTTGCGTAGCACGACCTTAACCCAAACATTCGTGAACGCACCGGTCGTGCAAGAAGTGTGTTTCTCTGTATAGTTGGTTGCTGTGTTCATATACGAGGAACTCTAAGTGTTGGCGATCCACCAAAATGTGTCACAACACGGTCCACACCTCTCCTGCTAACTCACAACCGGATGGCGTACCTAGCTGAGATCTTCTGGGTAATTCTTGCAGGTAATATAGACTTAGTAGTTCGATTGACTAGCATTAATCACGATGCACCGTTGCTATTATGGGGACAATGGCAAAGTTTAATGCAGGACAAAGTTTTGGACTGACTGAAAAGCAAGCGCGTTTTGCTTCCCACTGAGTAATTTACTGCGAGAAACCAGAAACCCTAAATTACTTAATCCGCTACAGACCCAGTGTGAAAACAGGAGGTGATGCTAAGGGCAGGCCCACCACATGCTTCGCTGAATATATGCTTCCCCCTACGGACTGCGTGCAACACATTCGGATCCCGGACGATCTGAGGGAAACAATGACAAATGACACGACAAGGATATTTGTACTCAACTAAGACAGGCTGATGGCCGATAACTCGTGTAGATGGGTTGAGCACAGTTTCACGGGCACTTGAGAGTGTAGTGGAGCAAGGGCAGAGGGTTGAGGCGTCGAAGTCCGAGGAGCCAGGTGGGTGACACGAGTGAATTGAATTGAAGGCAAAAACGTGTCATTAAACGTGCAGTTCCGAGTCACTGCCACATGTGCCAGTCGGCACAGCACAGGCAGGCACAGGTATGCAAGGTGGGGTGGTATTACCTGTTTAGGATTTATTAATAAGCAATAAAAATTTCAACCATCAACCTTCCATCTGACAGTGTCCGGTGTCAGGAATGTGACCTCCTGAGTTCCTACAGTGAAAAAATACGACAGGCTATTTTACAACTACACATACTGTGAGCTTCGCCGCTTTGTATTTGTGGACCTATCTTCTACGACATGTGTAACCCGTTTGTAGGAGTCTACGTACTTCTTAGCCTCATGCATTCCTAATACAACTTTATTAGCCCGGCATTTTCTACCAAATGAACAGACAAATTAACGCAGGACCCCTGAGAGTACGTGGAACACTCGGCGCCCGGCACTTGGCACATCTGCATGAGTGCACGAGGCCCGTGATAGATATAAGAAGAACTGTCGATTCACTCGTCCCAACTCTCAAGTACACCGCGTCTACACCTTCGGCATGCCTCGCACTTCCAATAACACTGCCCTACGGGTGTGTGATAATTATTCACCTCGCCGTGCCCCAGTTAACTAATTGTCTCTCGTCTGCCTTCAAGCAACATCGATTGAGCTGCCCTCTGCCGGGATGTGCCAAAACGTTCAAGCCCAAGCGTCCCCAGGATGTCAAACGCCATGTCCTATCTACCCACCTTCCACTTGCGTACTTCTGCCCTGTCTAATCTTGCCACTGGCGGTGCGGACGTGAGGATGTATGTAAGGCTCACTTGAGGGATCACCACCCGGGCAACGGCAACGGCAGCCCTGGCAAGATATACGACAAATTGTTAGTCCTGGGCTTCATCTTCAAGGACATGGCCCCTGTGGAGAGGGCAGAGAAGTACGCCCTTGATTTTGTCGCAGAGAAGGCTTTGGAGCTAGGAAAGGAACTAGAGTGGGACGACCTCTGTGGCCGCAGAGGGAAGATGGGTGGGTGTCGTTGCAACAACCAGCATCAAGCACTGTAAGTAGTTCCACAGTTTCATTGCACGTACCGTTTCGTTGACTGATGAGGTCCGATAGTGAGGTCAGCGCGGCTGCTACCCAGGAAGATGAGTTGCCGATGACAATGTCCCCCGAATATCCCGCCAGTTCCTTTATTACTCCTGATATTCTGACTTACTCCACGCCGCTCACCGCATTGCCCGTATCATATACTTTCAACCTGTCCTGAATTATGGATCATACATTCCATACTTCTTTCACATTACCCATGTACAAGTTCTCGTGCTAAATTCGTGCAGCCGCTTGATGGAAGGAAGAGAGGTAGGCAGTGCATGATGCTGTGTAAATATACCCTTGCCCAGTCGTAGTAGTACGATACAATAGAGATATGTTTCGGGTTCTATGCAGAATACTACGCGTTGCATTACTTAGCTCTACCGATGTAACGGGAGTAACTTTTTTCGCCTTCCGGATCACGGCCTCAAACCGTTCCCCTTTCGCACGTCAACTCCATCGATCCTTCGAGCCTCCATGTTGCCCATCGATGGTTTTCACCATGACCCACTTCGGCCTCTTGACGTCCTCCCTTCAGAAATCAGCTCTTCCTTTGCATACAATATACTTATTATCAAATGAATACAGACCTTGGGTCCAAATTGCTATGACTTGAAACGGGTGGCCCGGTCCTGATTTCCGAATCATAGGCCGTGTCACCCTTCTCATTCATGCCCCTTTCGCCACTCACGCAGGCGCGATTTGGGATGCAAGTCTGCATTGCTATTATTTTTTTTTTAAAACCAAATGAATAAATCCTTGTCGTCGATGAAGATTACTGACCACTCCAAACCATTGACCCCGGTCACCCTATACAGTAACATTCCCGTCTATTACAACGACGACCTTTCCCCCCGTTTCTGGTTGATCGCTGGTAAGTTACGTGCCTGGCCCCTATATTCTATGAGGCTACGCGGCTTAAACAATGCTCACTCCTATTGTGGGCACTGCCCACATTCCAACATCCAGTAGCAGCAGATGTGCGGAAACTATGCGCGATCACCACTCAGAACAGAGCTTCTACGAGAAACTCACCCTCATCGCACCAAGCATTCCAGTTGTGTGGTACGTGAAGGATGATGGATGTGTATAGCCCGCCACGCTACAAATGCGCTTAGCTGGCTTTTGGACGCCTTAATCCGAGATGGGGTCCTTGGACTTGCTTACGTAACCATTACCCCTGAGCCCCCGACTCGGATCATGGCCGAACAGCCGTGACCCGTTGCCAAAAAAACTGAAAGGTCGTTGATCATCACCATCTCCCTCCCGAGTCAGCGTGTCAATGGCGGCACAGTGTAGTCCTAGTTGCAGGTGATCATTAAATAGAAACGAAACCCAACTAATCAACTGCCAGATCTGTGAACAACTTGCAATGAAACTTGGAGCACCGGACAGCATTCGCATTTGGAGACCATGCGCGACCGCGTGTCATGGTGCCGTACAAGCCAACGTTTACGCATTCAAACAACATTCGGGCTCGCATTTGCGTCTCATAGTTATCTGCCCTTTTCTCCCATCCTACTCTCATACTCTCCTTTCCGGTGCCGATTCATAGCACGTGCCTCTTCCCGCGGCGCCGCAATTTAATTGTTATTGATCAGATGAACAGCATCTCTGTTTAGGTTCCTGAGTACGAAGTTGCGGTCTGAGTCTAGGCCCTCCATGAGCTTATCACCTCCGAGTAAGGCTAGATTAAGTCTATTGGTGTGGAGCAGAGGCTCCACATGGTCAACACACCCGGATACTGCTGTTGCACACTGCATTATGCCGCCGATATGTTCTTGACAGAGTCTGTGCTGGGTGAAAGAACACGATGCACATACACCAACTATGAGTATGTGTGTCAATGCATCGCCCCCTCGAAAAACTTCACTGAGGACCTGAGGACCCTGATCTTTGAGACATTCGGGTTCTGCAAAGTTTGCAATGGATTATACTCCTGAGACTACGCCACTAATAACTTACGAGCGGACCTATTCAGCCCCGCTCCACTTTTCTGCCTTTTCAGGGTTGTGCAGTGTGCGCCGAAATGTGGAGCAAACGTTTTTGTTTTGTGATCACAGCATCTCAGGGCAATAGGCGTATTCTTATGCCGGAAGGCTGCGCCCATTTACCCTTTTCTATGCATTCACATATTCCTTTCACCATGTCGCGATAGTTATATGCGATATCGGTCGTCCTTCCGTTCGGTCCTTCCGTTCGGGCAATTATCGATATGTTGTCCCCTGAACCCAATTGTCCGTGGCTATGTCAGACGCCAAGCCAAACTCAAAATGATCTGTTTCTGGACACTTGTGTATCTTCGTCGGGGTCTCAAGATAATAACAATTCATAGTGTGTTCGATTGGTCTCACGCTTCCGAGACCACATACCTAGGCCCCGATCAACAACAAGTTTAGGTTTGGCTAAAACGTCGGCTTCCCTGCCACTTTACAAACGATTGGGTTTGAGCCACGGTTTTGCCTGTGACCGGCCCGACCACCAACCCAGCCCTATTGCCGATCTGGGCCTTAGATTTTTCGAACATGTATGTGTTCCTGCCCCAGTCGTCTGTTTCTTACTCAGAGTGGAAGCTACCGCGGCGGAATTGTGATGAAGATAAAACTTATGAAAACATTCCGTCATAAATGTGGCGCGCCGTTGTTTGTTTGATCATGCCACAATTATGGTAGTCTCCAGCCATTTGGAGTAAAAAATTCATTATGCTAGATTAGGACGCACAGACGGCAGCTTTTGTCGAAACATATTCATTACTCGTCCCGTAGATACGCCTGCCCTCATGACCTGCATTCATACGGCATGCGTGGATCATGGGGACGGACATGAAGATAGATACGCGATTACCTTATGACTTGGGCGATCGTTATCGCTGCCAACGTTCTGATTGAGCCCTCCATAAAGTCGCACACGTCTGGCACGAGCATAGCTTGTCCATCGTCTGCGAAGCAGTGGCCCGCTCAAACCTTCGCCATGGTGGCTTCGGCGCTGCTCCGGATTTTGCATAACAAGGGGATGGTATGCCGTACGCGTTCTTGGAGCTTATTCCTCTTCATCCGAAGTCGCTATCGGCGTCCTTGGCCACCCACCCAGCCCCAAAGTTGCTGGGGACCTCCGTGCACCACGTGCGTGCTGCGTCCGACGCAGGGAGCAATAAGAAATTATGTCTATGCGCTATTGCCCTCAATGATGGCACGAACCAGGGGGTCAATCTTGTGAGTGACTGAGCACCACATGGGGCTGAGAGCTGTAGAGAGGTCCACTGGCACGAGGTCCTGTGAGCATCATTGATAGTAAGGTAAGTTGCTGGGTGGTTAGACAGAAGGGTCAGAAGGTAAGTGAGATATAGGACGAGAGCACTGGCCATCACGAGCGACGTCTCAAAGGCGAATATGCGAAAGGCGCTCAATTGGGTAGCTGGTACCCCACTGCTGATATTGAGATGTCACGCAACGTTCTCTGAATGCAATACATCTCCAACGTCACCAGCCGATGGATAGATGTTCACGAGAAAATAAAATTTGAAGTCCGGGATTATGGTCTCACTTTGATTCGGAGTGAGTCCGGCGAGTCCTGACCTTGGCAACACCCAAGGTCCCGGTACGAGACATGTCAGCACGTTTATGTCTGTTCGGGGACGGTGGCGGTGCAAGGAGAACTAATGTCTGGATGAACGCCCATAGGAACCTGTAATGGGAGAATTCCGTGATTTGAGATGAGCAGGAGGGTCCTAGAGGGATTGAGGGAGCAAATGTCAACTGAAAACAGGGAGGCGTAACTGGAAACCCTTACTAGTAGAAGACGAAAGTATTACATCTCCTCTGGACTGAATTCATTCGAGTGTTTATGAAAATGAAAATATGCGTTAGTTGTGCCGATGGGGTCAGCACACGTGGCCCGATGACGTACATATCACGTGGCAGATCCTGTGACGCGTCTTCGGCGCTACGGCGCATCAAACATCAATTCAACCCTCTTTAATCGGAAGCGCAACTTGCTGAACCATATCGAATACTAGCCTATCCTAATTTGAGAATGATCTCCCCACGATAAGTTATTTCTCTAACGCTTCTTTATGTGAGATTATTTGTCCAATTGGAAGTCAGCTACAGCTCCCTTTAGGCCTCATGTCCTGCAAAGGGGAACGCCTCGTTATGAGGTAAATTACAGCCCCTGACACTGGGGCATGTAATCTTGTGCGTGACTGCCACACCTCGTGGTTCGTATTCGGCACCCCACAACTTACTGGAAAGTGGTGGCATCCGAGTCGCCATGCTGACAGTTCATGGCATAAGTCGAGGGGGCTCGACCTGATGACTAGACGACAAGTCGAGTACGTGGTCCCTGCCACTGGTACGTGTGCTTAATTTCGTACTATGTTGGCTTGTAATAGAGGAGCCACACACAGCCTTTGATGTACTTGGCCACAAACTCTGGGCGTCCCTGATAGGGATAAGATTCAATATCCTTCCCGAAAGGTGGCGCCGCCGATCGCTTCTATCTCGCGGAGAAGGAAGTTATCAATAGCTTCGGGCTACTCTAGGTAGTTTACGGTCCCAAATTCTTAATAATAGAGTTTGTCGGATCCCAGCAGAAGATGATAAGCTAAGTTGTCCTGATCGCCAGTATCCTGATTATCGGGCTCCAACTTCCAGACTATCTTAACCCCTATCCAAAGCTTCGCTGTGTACGCGCGGCTTCCGAATAGCGTATTGATATATCAGTGGGGTGCAGCGATATGGTCGCATGGCAACGGCATATTGGGGGAGGGGGTCCACATGGCGCGGGCCATCCCACAGCACAACGCGATTTGAAATGAGCGTACATCTTGGCTTCTTTCTTCTGATCTTGGGCACGCATTTCATATAGACCCACTCCCACAGCACGCATGGCATGATAAATCATATGACACCCCGTCAAGGCTGGCAACGGCGACCAAGGGCGTGGTACCACGAGGCGAATCCTCCTTCCTTGGATAACGTCACGCATTCAGGCACTGCCCCTTCCGTGTCCTTGCACCTGCTCACAGCAAGAAGGGCGAACGTGTCAAACGAGACGGGTCCGACGGAACGGTACCGGTTGGGTGTGTAGAACGTAAGTGTTTCTGACCAGGACCCGATACATGACCGATCAGCCTATTCTTTCAACCTACACACCCACACCCAGACTTCGGATCTACATATCATGGCTTGATCACAGCAGCTGTGAACCCAGCCAACGAGCGTGAGTTGCACCTTTCCACCTCGTTCTAATTCTGTCCAAGGCACAAACGTCGGAGCGCGCAATGACGCCGCCGTTTCCCATGTGCTTGACTAGGCGCCACCGAGCAGACGATTGTTGCTGCACGTGTGTTTCATCACTTGATTTATTGACGATCACACGATACAATTCTCACAGTGCGTACTGCGAAGCGCGCAAAGTGGAATCATTGCAGAACTGTGGATGAGAAGGACGCGTCCTTTTTACTCGTACACTGGAAACACCGTTATCTGCATGGTGCATCGTCTGCTTCTAGATCTTCCAGACCTCGGCAGATTTCTCTTTATGTGTCTCATCAAGAACGATTATTCAGCATGTCATTTCTTGTGGCCGACGAGATCACGGGGTTTTATGCATCTCGAAGGAATTTTCCCGGGGCCGGCTGAAGTTCAGGGGGAGGCAAAGCCTCAGATAACAAGGGTCGGATCCGCATCCAGGTTGCCATATTCGTTTCTCCGGAACCGCTTCATATAAAAGTCGGTTATAGGCGGTGCCGCGGTGAAAGTAATTCCCAACCAATCATTTCGAGTTCAGTGGGAACGATCGAGAAAGGCGCTGGTTGTTGGTAACCTGTTTCCCAACGTTCGCTGCATTGCGCCAACGCATTTCACCCTTCTGTAGTGTTGCGTCCCTCTCGATGAAGCAAGCAAGAAATCGGCCATTCGCTGTGCGCACATTGAGGGCACGAGGTCGTCCTGGCTTGTCCATGCTCGTGCCCGTGAGACACCTCGCCATACCTTTATGGTCCCGCTAGGATAGCGTAAGGCACCCCATTGCCAATGTCCCACTGCTCCTGTGAAAGTTTGTATCTAGACATGTCCTACCATCTTGCGGGACAGCATCGCGTTCAAAGCGATCTTACCGTGGGTAACCTCGGATCTCCTGGGAGAGATCTGCAGCGCTTTTACCTCCTTGTTCGGTGATTTCCCCTTGCCATTGTTTCTGGCATGCTATATTTCACGTTTCAGAAGGATCCCAGAACGCTTTGGGCCAGATAAATGACATTTCTCTCGATCGGCAATCCCATAAAGACCTCTAATTCCCAAATTCATCTGTTCAATCTTCCATTCCACCGTGCCGCGCGATCCTATTCTCCTCCTTAAATGCGTTCTAGTTCTACTAAGGAAGGCCCATCGGTACGAGATCCCTATCCAACCGGCAGTATCTCTATCGTCTAATATCTTCTTCCCGTCCGCCTTCAAGGATGACCGCCTGCACTGCCTGTGGCCAGGTTGTGCTACGACGTTCAACAGCGGACGCCCCCAGGATCGCGAGCGACATTTTGGAACCCATCACCTCCCATACCAGTTCTTCTGTACTACACCATTTTGCCCCTGGCGGGGTGGAAGGAAGGATGAGTTCAATGCACACTCGAAAAAGTGCCACCTGGGGGGAAGGCACGAGCCAGGAGTGATCTACAACATCAAAATGATTCTAGATTTTATCAAGGATGGCGCTCCCGTCCGCACTGCGGAGCAGTACGCGCGTGATTTCGTTGCAGAGAGAGCGCTGGAGCTAGGGAAGGTGGAGGAGTGGGAAGATCTTTGTGGCCGCCGAACAAAGGCCGGTCGGTGTCGTTGCGACGATCTACATGATTGGAGAGTCGTGAGTAGCTCTTGCACCTAATTGTGCAACCGTGTACTTAGCGATTATGGCCCAATAGATGTCGTGAATGAGGGTTTTGTGGTTTGACAGAACTATGTCAGGTGCTGGTCCATAAAGGTATCACCAACCATCACTCCCGAAATGACACGGCCGGTCAATCAGAGGTCTTTACATAGATTAGGATGTGTTCCCACAGGGGGTCGTGCGATGTGTTTCCTTGTAGCGTGTAGTGTTTTCGGTATATCGTGACCAAGAGTGTATGAGCCCCCCCCCCCCCCCGAACATACAGTATTACAATGATAGTATTCCTGACCAGTGAAAACCACCAACTAATGGCGTTGCGGCTCCAATTACTAATGCTTTCACTGCATCTGTATGTATCTTGTCCTGCATTCACAAGGAGCAAGTAAGGTATGTGCAGTACGTTTTCTTTGCGCCAGACCCCACCAATGATCGAACAATCTTCATTATTAATAAATAATATTAGTCGAACAACTAGAGAGCACACAGTGGAAACCTCACATGATCGTGCACGGTGCTTTGCCAGCTGCCAGCTGGAACACCCAATAGATTGAAATGGCAAGACGTGCGCGTGAGGTGATGCGAAGGTCCCTATCTAATGCTGTTAAGCCGTCCATATCCAAGACTTGGAATGATGGATGTCATATCTTTGCTCGAGTCTCTACCTTAATCCCTTGGCGCACCCCCGCATTCGAATCGTGCACGGCCAGAGCGTGGTAAATCATGCGCCGTTTAGTGCAGGCATTTCTCTTCGCACGAAGTCGTAGTGGCCATTCAGTGGCAGGTTGCTGACTCGGTTCCAAAGTTGCTAGGTGCCTGTTTCCTCATATGCGTTTGCGTTCGGAGCAGGGGGGTACATGCTTTGGTGGGGAAATCGACCTAGGGATGCTTAAGTAAACGGCAGGTCAAGACAAGGGGAGCGGGTGGGTACTAGTAGTGGGTACACGGTTCTTCAGCATATCCGAATCGGGGTCAGTAGTCGTGAACTGCCTCACAGGGTGCTATAAGCGTCATCATTAGCAAGAATGTTCTCCGGAAGGGTCAAGGGAAATGCTAGTCATGCCCGATACGGGCAACCACATGGCTGCGGCGTTCAATACTGGGTCACAAGCACTCCGAGTCTCACGAGGTGAGATAAGATTTGGTGACCGCTGCCGTACCGGACACCCTTTAACTCCACAGATAAGACCACTAGTAGTAGCTTTGAAGGCCGAGGCCCACTTATGATAACAAACCTTCGAAGGAACTGTTATTAGTAGTACTAGTATTTCAGTTAGACTAAGTTTGACTGACATAAACTGTATCAACCGAATCGTCTCTCTGGCCATGACTGTCATACTGTTCACTCACCCTCGCCCGTTTGCTTCCGACCGCCGATTGGCCTTCTCTTTGGAGGGGCAGCCGCAAACGGCTAGGCAGTCGGTAGTCACGGTGGCCTGCGCCATCTCACGGTAACAGCCTGGGCCCACCTTTCCCACGCCTCAGTTGAGAGAGACAGGTGATGTCATTCTTTGTTACGGCCGATTTATCCAATCTGAGCCGCTGCTAGTATACCATTGCAGTTTAGCACAACTTATTTTACTAGCGACTGGACACTTTTACTAACTCGTACGATAACCCCTCATGTCATCATGATGTAATTTCAGTCACTTTCCGTAGACCCAGCCATGCCTTACCTTCTGTTACCCTCCGGGCCTTATATTTATACTTCAACACTGATATGCCCATTTACGGGTTTTAACCCCTCTCAAATCACAGGGTCATTATGTAGATGCCCGGCGACGGTGTCTAAGGGCCATACGGTGGGCCGGGAGGAACTACGAAGTAAGTTGGAGGCTCGGCCTTATCGCACCCCTGGACAAGGTTTCGCTGAGAGTCTTACCGCTCCCAACGTCTTGGCTTTCTCCACCGCCTTTAAGGGATGAGCTCCTTATCTTAATCCATCAGCGCCTATGTCGGGTGGATAAAAGTTCAGTGGGAACAGCTGCCGTATTGGTCAGCCCCGTTCTCGTCCGGTGCATTGGGTCCGGAGTAAGGTACGCCCCACAACTAGTCGCCAGCCTTTCTGGGCGTCCTCATATTGCGGGTCACTCCAAGTTAGTTCTAGTACAAGCGCGGGTTCATGACCATGTCCAAAGTGGCAAGGCCCGTTCCATTCATGTGCTACCTTATAGTGAAGTACCCACGTACGTTAGAGCGCAGTTTTTTTTTCTCGGTACGTAATCAATATTCTACATGGAAATTGGAGTGGTAGACTGTAGACTGTTTTTCTCGCTGTCAGTACAGAATTGCATTTCTGAATGGAATGACAAATATGTGTTCCGTCTACGTTTTTCCTATCAGTGCCAGGGCCAGATCATAAGGTTTTTCCCCTAGCACCTTCTACCGCTATATCTAATTTCTTTAAAATCGGACCGGACACCGGCGCTGTTTGCTTGTTTATCTTATCTTGTCATACTCGAGGTCTTGAGTTTCCGTGCACGGCAACACAGTCATGGGTCAAATCCCGAACTCTGGATAACTACAGTACCACACATCCGTAAAGTTTGCATGGAGCGCCTGAATATAACGTTAGAATGGGGCAATGAATACTAGTGAATACTAGTATGTGCTTTCGGCTAATATCATTTATGGCATTTGTGTACCAATGGCAACAGTTCCGCACGCTCACCGGTGCACAGCCCCTGGAACATAACCTCGCGGAGGAGGCATGTGTTCTACCCGCTGTCTATTGTGACCAGTCCCGTCCTAGCTGGTAGGATTAAGCTTGTATGCTGTGCCGATCGCTGCCCTATGGTGCGGAGGTGGGGACATGCGAGGTAGGTTTGTGCGCATGAGCCACTGTTGGTATACAGTGCTTAGCCTGCCTCAAGAAAGACGTCACATGTGGTATTATGGTTTGCAAAAATTCTTTTTTTTTTGTTACTGACGTGTCACAGTGGCGCTTACCTTGCGATTATAAAAACCCCATCGTCTAGCAAACACTCCCAACCTTATCCTCGTTGCGCTATAAAGTTAACACTTCCATCTTCTCAACATGGTCTCTTGGTCCTCTAATACAATTTCGCAGGTTTGTGATCTATATCCAATTCGCAGAGCCCTGTAGTCTCATTAGTCTATCCGCCTTCGTTTCAAGCATGAACAACTTCACTGCCCTTGGACCGGATGCAACACGACGATCAGGGCTGATCGTCCGCAGGACGTCAGGCGTCATATCGAATCATGCCATATCCCATACTCGCTTTTCTGTCGCATTTGTCTCTGGCGGGGGGCACGTAAGGATGAGTTCAACGAGCACTTGAAGAATCACCACCCAGGGGACGCGCACCAGCCGGGCGTTATCTATGAAGTCCCGTTAATTCTAGATTACATCAAGAGTGGTCACCCTGTCCAGACGGTAAAGAAGTATGCACTAGATTTTGTTGCAGAGAGGGCATGGGAGCTGGGGGTGACCCAATGGGGAGATCTCTGTGGTCGCTTAGCGAGGGGAAAACCGTGCCTTTGCGACGGGTAGGATCGTTGAAGAGCAGTGAGTAGTTCCTTCGCACATGTCGCCATACATGTCCGCTTATCAATATGCTTTGGTAGACTTCGTGAATGAAGACTCTCCTGTACTTGAAGCACCTCCCCGATGCTCGGCCATAGGGGACTGGAAAGGTCGTGGGGAGTTACCGCATCCGGCCACACTACTGTCAGTAAAGAGATATTTTCTTAGATTACGGTGTACTCTTTGTAATTGAGCGCTTACAAAGTGGGGCACTCGCGGATTCGGAGTCGGATGAATGCACATTTATATGTTCCGAAATATGGTTCGCACTCGTGTGAGGGTTCTTCTTATCCAGAGTAACGATATCAGGTAAAAGAGAAGCTTCCCGGCTATATCCAATTAGCTTACCCCATTTTCGATCCAATCTGGGCTCTCCAACAATGATTCATGAAACAGATGTAGAGTAGTAGTAGCTTGGGCGGATGCGATTACGAACGTGTTTATAAGGTCCTGCCACGGCATTCGCCCGTCTCGGAGGACAACGTAAATAAGGACCCGGGGGACGCGGAGGAGCTTGGAGAGACGGGAATCGAGGTTGCTATACGCCCTGAGGTGTTATATAACTTCAAAGTTCACACTCGTGTTCGTCAGCACTTGCAATCTTGCCTTCTTGGAGGTTCCGTCCTTGGCCGCGCTCGCAAGGTGTTATGGCCATGGTGTTGTTAGCAAGGTACATTGGTCAGAAGGTCAGGCGTCAATGCCGCGTCATGCTTAAATACAAGCACGCACCTGTGATGGACAGCACGAGAGCCACAATTGAGCTCTCAGACGGCAATACGCGAGGTGAGGTAATATTGGGTAGCTAACACCCCACCCAAAATACGGGTGCATTGACAAGAGCGCTGGAGAATTAGTACACACCTCGCCCTGAATCCCATGCGCCACCGGTGTCTTCACAGAGCGGTGAGGCTTCAATGGGAAAACGCCGCGGCCCAGATTAGCCTCGTTCTCGTTCGTAATGCGAGTGGGAAACGATGCTGGTATGAGAGGTTTTGTAGTCTTGTTTCCGGCTGTGGGGGAAGCCAGGGCCAGAAACACGGACAAACACGTCAGAACCTTCATCGAGAGATCTCCGTGATTGAAGGAGGGATAGAAGCTGTGCAAGCACGACGGGTAATCAAACGAAGTGGTAAGGCAAGTTATAACAGTTGTGCTGGACCTTAGTGTCGTACTCGGATGAGGGCGATACACATTGCTCCAAAAAACATTTTCCTTTGAAGATTCATCATTATAGGGGTGCGTAATGTCCAGTTCAATATACCGGTAAGTGTGAGAATTTAAAGTGTGCTGAAGTTTGAACAAACCGGAGCGACGTTGAAGTTGATCGATGGTGTCCTGTTGCCATAAACGGCATCGGCTTGTAAATGGCCTTGACCCTACTGCCCCTGAGACTCTCCCCTACTACCACAATCGACGACCAGTATTCGCTAATCCCACCGAGAACTTCAAGCCGTCAAAAGCAAAGTGAAGTATACTAGACACGACTCATCTCATTTTACTGCATCACCTCCATATATCCTCAACGGAAGCTGGCATCTCCTTCAAGTTTTCGATCACTACGTTCCCGTTCCCTGCAAAGGGAGGCCCCTTGCGCCCTAGCAAAGTTAGACTTGCTGAGACCTGCGCATCTCGTATACCTTAGGTAGGCAAGTACTACTCTGCTTACCTGTCACAGCCCGTGCCCTGGGTTTGAATGTAATTGCAATCCATTGACATGAAAAGATGATATGCCCTACCCCGCAACTCTCGTGACATAGGTTGAAGGACGTTGACGGGAAGCTTGCGACAAGGTGGAGCTTGTCCTTCTAGCTAGTGGTGCGCATGTGCCTTTCACCGTGTCACATTATGATAAGGGAAAATAGAAACGCCACATCCTATCCTTTTATGTGCCTGACGATAAGCTTGAGGGCGCACTGCTCGTTCAGTTCCAATATGATACGCTCTTCTCGAAAGGCTACGCCACAGGTCCCTTCTATCCCGCACAAGGAAACTATCAGATGCAGGACTGCTCCGGGTTTATGGACTTATCTGCGCACCATCTTAGTGGAACATGTACCTTCCCAAAGATGACGAGCTACTATTCTTACACGTCACACTTACCCGATTATCAATCTTCAACCCGCATAGGCGATCATAACACCTTCTTTAACCTTCGCGGTGCAAGCGCGGACCCTAAATAGCGTGTCAAATCAACTGCTACGGCGATCCTTCTGGACAAAAGCATACATAAGGTGATGAGGAGATCGCGCGCAACCATCCCAGCACTACGCCCTTCCAGATAAGTAGCACGCCATATTCCCTTTAGCGGCGGACACGCGATGCGGACGCACTCTTCACACGGCATAACGGACGGCCATCGCAGATGAATCCCTCGAATGATTGTTAAATGACGACCAGGTGCGCAATTCTAACTTTCGCAAGTCATTCATATTACGATGAATCAGTCGATGATGTCGCACATACTGCTCTCCCGCATCTTTCTACTCGGTCACAACATGAATGGCGAACTTGAAGTTATCAAAAGGGCTGGGGCAGGCTGAACGCCACTGGTTGCACCGGTGTTGATATTCCGGATGAGAATCTGAGGTACGGTGTGATAATACACTAATTTTCATTGGGTTTATTTGTTAGTGAATACTTACAATGACAGGCCCCAGGCAGTGAGCCTTATGACGAGGCTTGATAGAGCCGACTTTGAACATAGCGAGTGCGGTGCGTGCGCTTGTGTCCCTGGGATATCACCCAGGCACTCGGCGCATTGGACAACCGCTTGTCACCGCATGCTGAACGGTACGATTATCTGACGCTAAGTGGTTATATCTAAAAAAATATGCAGGAGAAGACTAGCAGCCTAATAATACTCTGGACGGGAACCTTGTCCTGGTACTTCAGCGAGTTGTAAGCCCGAGGAGACCTCAATATATGGTTCGCGGTAAGACGCCAACCCGCCGGAAGAACGAAGAGAAGGCGATGGTGAATCTCAGATCGTAACTTAGAAGCCGCTGTGCTTCACAGAATATTTTCTCAACGCCTTGTGTCCCCAAACTGAGTAATCTGGATTAGTATGTCTACAATTGTCGATGTCCTCGAGAGCCGAACAAGGAGGTTCAAACCATAACTTTGTTTCTCTTCGCGGCATAGTCTGACTTATCATTTCCGTGTTTTAGCGTGCCATTCTACGAGTGCCGTTTATGCACCGCCATCTAGCGATAAATCAGGCACGTTCTGTCCGCCTGTTGGAGTCCCTTGTCATCCTGTGCTGGTCCCTGCAAAGACACTACCGGCACAAATACGACAACTACTCTCAGTATATTGAACAGCATATATATGGGTCTAACGTAGGCAAGGTTAGTGTTCCGACCTTTCTGTTTAATGTTTCACTGCCCTTGCCAAAATTTATGTTGTGATACCCTCGGAGGTTCTGTACTGGACACTCGAATCTTGTGCGCTGGTATGCCTTCAAGACATGGGCTATCATCCTATGCATCTTGATTGGCAAGATCGATTCTGGCGTGGGCAATGCGGATCGCTTACGATGGAACTGAGAACAGATTCCGATTCCACACACAAAACAAGTTTGAGGGATCCTCGGCTATCTGGTATGTAATATGCGTGGAATTTTATTGCCTACTGAGGCCGTAGCTTGGTCGGACGGGGGTATAAAAGTCCAACGAGGATTGCACATACCTTTCCTCATCGCACCTC
>QFDX01006748.1:0-11794 GCA_003315875.1 Lactifluus piperatus | reverse complement strand
GTTATTTTCTGCAGTGGGTAAGATGGAGTATTGGTAGCCCTAAGAGGATTGGGGTTATAATACTTCGGCGTGAGGTAGTTACTATTTCATGGTGTGTGCAGTCCACTTAAGAGTGGGGTTAAAGAGTGGTGCCAGTGGTAAAGATGCTACGAGTTTGTTCGTAGTTCACTGTTGTTTTATTTTTATTTTATATTTTGTGGGGGCCGACGGTGTTCGAAGGCGAGGACTCGAGGCAGCTGGCATTGCAGCGCTCTCTTACTGTCGTTCGCCAATCCTTGCCCCGGTAACTACCGTGGGAAATCCGGACCTGGTGGTGGTCGCGGTTCAAGGAGCCCCGGTCTCTCTCTCCAGATGACTCCCAAAACCCGCAACCGAGCCACGCGAGGGCCTCACCCGGCCGCTCCTCGCACAAAACGGAGATCGTCGCCCAACGCGCATCTTCCTATGTACGGCGAGCAGATTTTAACACGCCTGAGGTCTGGACAGAAGGTGCGAGCGCAGCATACAAGCTGCGCTCGGTGGGCGACAAGCGGGAATCAAGAACGGCGCGCGTGCAAGTAGTCTCCCACAACGCGTGCCTTTTATTTCCATTTCCATGCCACAGGTTTGGACCCTCTTCCTCGTCTTCCTCCGCAACATCTTCCTGCCGTGTTATGGCCGCAGAAAAAAAAGGTCAATGACATCACTATGGTGACGACCAACAACAACGCTCACCTATCGCAGGCCATGAAAGAGGAGAGAACCGCAGATACTCGCTGCGCGCCGAGGTTGGTGTGCATCACGACAATGTTTGACTGTGTCCTCGATATTCCCTGCGCGCACATACTGTAGGCGAACAGCGTGTGTGACAACGCCTTATCAAAGCTCTAATAAAGATTTTGGGCTCATCAGCTATTTCGATAAAGCACAAGTTAATTGATTGCGTAACGCATCATCTGCTGCCAAACTGTGTCCAACCTTTGCCTCCCATTTGACAGCATCAGGATCCATCTTACGCACCACGTTCTCCGTCGCGCGTCTGATGTTGCCCGTCCAAAGGCCCTGCGTCAAGCGATGCTTCGGAAAGGGCCAAAAGCCCGTCGACGCGTCCGGGTGTGGCGGCTATGCTCCCACTCGTCAAGCGATTGGAGAGCTTGTCGGGGCTTTTCAATTTGTCGTAACATTTAGGATAGAGTAGATATCAATATGCAATACTTACTATATGACCGTTGAAGCCCTCATGGCCGCGTGGCAGCGTGCCTTGTGAGTTTTGAAGTTCCATTTAAAGAGGTTTACCCAAATATAGAAAAATTAATCGGCTCAGGTGCAACTCGAGCCGCTCAAAACGGCTTGTGTACAGTACTGTACATTACTGTACCAAGTTGAGACTGTTGAGCCGGTGGTGTCCTGAGCCGATTAAACTTTGCGACTATTGAATAGCCTCGGCTCGGCATGCAAACCGATTCCGAGCCGAGCCGTGACACCAGTCACACCAGTGTCACATGCACATGATTTGTAAGAATTACCCATTATAGAAATGTGAGACGGAGAGCTTCGCACGAAGCACAGCTTTACTGTACCGCTGTTTGCCCTCAGCCCAGCTCGACCCAAGTCTTGATTAAGCTTGATTCTTCACAACGATTCAGTCGCTTCCTCCACTAATATCCCCATGTCACAAAGCCAACGAGAAACCAACCCTTCTATATCCAAGTTTATCTCGATATTCACCACAGCCTCCGAAGACTACAAGAGGCTGACCAAACGAGATCTGTCTTCCGATCCATTTGCCAAAAGGCTTGACAGCTGCGAGTCGTCGGCTGATATCCTGAACCTATTTCGAGAGCAAGCACAACATTTCGATGAATTTCGCAAAGGCGATGAGAGCTTGATCAGATCGCTCGACCCCACCGTCAACGTCCTCACTAAGTTCTCCGCAACAATCGGACACATCGTAAGCATCGAGCAACCCACCCGTTCCTGATCGTCATTTCAAACGTCGTCTTTCTTAGCCATTCTCACCCACAAATATCGTCTTCACTAGCATTAGTGTTCTACTTGTGGTAGGTCATTACCCAACCTCCTTGCCGCGTGTCCCATAGTGACCTTCTACCCTTTCAGACCGCTAGGGATGTTACGGCGAGCCACGACACACTTGTAAAATTGTTCGAGCGCATTCAATTTTTCCTTCAACGCCTTGCAATTTTTACAGAGATGTCCCTTACAACTGAAATGACCGAGTTACTCGGAGGGATTATGGGTCAACTGCTCTATATCCTTGCCCTCTCTACAGAACAAATGGACAGCCGGCCTCAGAAGCGATTTAGTAAGTGACTTTGTGCTACGTGCAGTTCTCAACTCATTGTACTGCAGGGAGACTTATGAATATGCTTATTGGAAAGAAGGATGTCGACGACGCACTGCAAAAGCTAAATACTCTCACGCAGGAGGAGAGTCAACTGATGATAGCCAAAACTCTGGAGCTGGCCCGACGTGTGGAACAGAGTGCGCAGTGACCCTCCCGCAGATCCGACACTTTACTGATTCATTTCCTTACGCAACAAACAGCAAATGAAGAAATAATGCGTATGTACCACCTGTGTGTTGCCAAGATAAGTCGTTAACGCCCAAACACTATCACAGGAAACCAGTCTCGACGGAAATACCGAAGATGGCTTTCTCCTCCAAACCCTTATACAAACCATAATATTGCGTGCAGTACTCATCACGAGGGCACCAGTTCGTGGTTTCTCCACGGCCCAAAGTTCGAGAAATGGATGAGAGACGGATCACTTTTGTGGATCTGTGGGAATCGTACGGTTCTGCAAACTTGCGTATTCACTCTTGCTGATTGCTTCTGGGTTTTGTAGCGGGCACTGGAAAGACCATTCTTTGGTACGTGGTTTCCCAACTACTATTGTCACTATAAATTTATATTCGATAAGCTCTGCGATCGTCGAGGAGGTCAAACGCATCGCCGAAACGAACTCAGGCTTAGTTGCTTACTACTATTTTGATTTTAACGATCAAGCAAAGCGCGACGTCCGCGGCCTGATTCGTACTCTCCTCATCCAGCTCTCCGACGCCTCTGACAATTGCCGCCGGGTCCTTTCTCAATTATACACCACGTGTCGCGATGGCAAGGACCAGCCAAACAACGTCATGCTTGCAAAATGTCTGGATGACATGCTTAAGCTTATCAGACAAGTCCCGGTTTACATTATTGTGGATGCATTGGATGAATGTTCGAGTACCACTGGTGCTCCATCCCCCCGCCAAGAGGTCCTTAAATTCGTGAAGGATCTGATCGATTCACACCATCCGAACCTATATTTATGCACCACGAGTCGGCCCGAACAGGATATACAAAGAATTATGGGTCCATTGACGTCCCCATCTTGCCAGTTGTCACTGCAAGAAGAAGGTGGGCAAAGAGAGGACATCCTGAGCTATGTGCGGTATATTGTTCACACAGATGAAGCAATGCGAGCTTGGAGTGCAGAAGATCAGGATCTCGTCATCACTACTCTCTCAAAGAATCCCGACGGGATGTACGTACCCCAAAACACTGCTTCGCTCCTGTTGCTCACTATGAATGCAGGTTCAGATTTGTGTACTGTCAGCTGGACAGACTACGCCGGTGTTTACAGCGAAATATTCGGCGTGTTCTGAACGAATTGCCTGCCAGCCTGGACGATACGTACCAACGGATATTAGAAGAGATCCCCGAAGAGAACTGGCAGGATGCGCACCGGTTATTCCAGTGTTTGGTTGCAGCCCTCCGCCCACTCCGTCCCGAGGAACTTGCGGAGATAATTACGATTCGGTATGACTCGGAAGAGAAAGCGGGACCGAAATTCGAGGCGAACTTGCGTCCTGGAAATGCAGAAGATGCTCTACTCTCGTTATGTTCAACTTTTATCACGATTGTTCCTCACGAGTACAAGGACTACAAGATTGTTCAATTTTCTCAATCCTCTGCCAAAGAATTCTTGACGTCCGGCCGGCTGGCTTGTTCAAGAATCGAGAACATCTCTCGCTACCACGTTGGTTTAGCCGCTGCCCATACGACCCTCGCACAGGCTTGCCTCACGGTACTCCTTCAGTTGGATATTAATACGGCCAGGCAGGTGCCTGAAACATTCCCTCTTGCCCGCTATGCTGCTCGACACTGGGTCGATCATGCCCAGTATGAGAATGTGGCAGCTCGACTTCAAGGCGACATGGAGCGTCTATTTGATCCGACCAAGACTCATCTCGAATCATGGACCCGGGTATTCGATATCGACGATCCATATGAAGTCTTTCACGGGCGCGTTTCAATCGCCCCCTTATATTATGCTGCTCGATGCGGTTTCTATGAGCTGGCGAAATACCTCATTCTTGCGCATGCACAAGACGTAAATGCCACATGTGGTGTGGATATATTTCCACTGTGTGCGGCATTGCTGAATGGCCACGTTGACGTTGCGTGCCTACTGTATGAGCACGGGGCGGACGTGAATGCAATTGGTACATTTGCCAGCGATAGCGTGGGCCCATTATGGGTGGCAGCGTATGCCAACCATCTTGATAGTATTCGGTTCTTACTGGAGCGTAACGCCGAAGTAAATCCAAGCGGAAATCACACGGTGAGCCCATTGTGGGCAGCGTATCATTCGGGCAACCTTGAAGCCATGAAGATATTGCTCGAACACGGAGCAGACGTGAACACGCGGGACAG
Source organism: Lactifluus piperatus (assembly GCA_003315875.1). NCBI lineage: Eukaryota > Fungi > Basidiomycota > Agaricomycetes > Russulales > Russulaceae > Lactifluus > Lactifluus piperatus. Next base: position 7,095 of record QFDX01006748.1, on the reverse strand, counting down.
AAACCACGCCACTCTGTTGTATAATGCATCGGACGATAAACAACTAGAAGCTTTACGCCTAATACTCCAATACGGCGCTGATGTCAATGCGGGACGTCAGGGTGGCCAGACTCCATTACATTCAGCTTCGTCCCGGGGATATACCACCATCGCGCAGCTCCTCCTCGACTTTGGAGCTGATGTAGACCCACAAGACGATCTCTACAACACTCCACTCCATAACGCCTCAGGCGAGGGAAACATTGAGGTCGTGCGCTTACTCCTTGACCACGGAGCGAATGTGCATTTGCGGAACCATAAAGCCAAGACTGCACTCCAGAATGCGACGGAGAAGGGACACCGCGATGTTGCGCAATTGCTGTTGGTGCGCGGCGCCGGAGATCAGGTGGCCGCAGGAGATTTCTCTGATTTACCTAAGCACCCTAAGTAGTTGGGTGATCTCTCTACATCACGGAATGCGATTTTGTAAACTATTATGTAGGACGACAGTGCAAATTGTATTACGGTATAAGTAGGAAGAGTATCTGGTTTGTACGTGCATCATGATTAAATGGTTAAAATAGCAAACTTGAGGTGCTACATGAATAAGTGCAGCTAGAAACGGAAAACAGAAATGAGGGGGTAATGAACTTATTTAATCATGCTGCGCGCGTTCGTTTCGATACTTGGCTCGGGTGCCTTAACGTAGCAGAACAACTTGGTATATATTGAGCTGTAGACGACTATCGATAACGATCGAATGTCTAGGGTCTGTAAATGGAGAAGTGGAATAAATCCAATGTAAATGCGGGTTCTGATACAGTACTCCTTTTCAATATTTGCAAGACAGAACCAGTGGTATCGTGATGATCGATTAGCAATCGTGACGGGCATGCTTGCTAGCCTTGCGGATACGTTCGCCGTATTTGTACAGTAAGATGGGGATGGGTACAAATACACACACAAGAAGTGCTAGGAGCGTGCTTGCCCAGCCGACGCTGAGGCGGCGATATATGGCTCCTGTGAAAAGGGGAAACGCCGCGCCAAACATTGCCCGTATAAGCCCATTTCCTGCGAGTACGCTGGCGGCGTAAGTAGGATACGCATCTGCTAGGTAAGTCAGGACGGTGTTCTAGGTTGGTGAGAGGGGGTCACCAGATCAGTTCACTGGGATGCGTGGATAAAGAGAGAAGCAGGAATATAAAGGAAGGAAGGGAAACGCACGAGAAGGAGGAGCATGGCAATGCTGAAGAGGCTCGCGCCGAGGATGGGCATGATCCAGTGCACGCTTTCGCGTGACGTCCATCCGAACCAGAAGAGACTGATTGGGAGAAGGATGGAACCGACTATGGCGAGGGGCATACGCTCCTCAGGTTTCAGCTCGCCCTTCTCGTTGTATTTCGGTTCTTGCACATAGTACAGGTAAGCAAAGAAGGGAGGCAGGAGGGTTAACGAGCCGCTGGAGATACCGAGGAAGGACAAGCCGAGAAGCTGCACCTTCCAATGATAGATCCCGATGAAAACGAATGGGAACGACTCGAACTAGGCAGCGCATAGTTCAAGCCAACATATATGTTGAAAACGAATACGATCGGCTCCTGGACATTCAGCACGAAAGGGCGGACGAGAACGTTGACGGCAAGATCACGGCGTGACATAGCTGCTGCAGCGATCTCCGAAACTGACCTGATCGAAGAGTTTCTGGTTGTCTTGCGAAGACGGCGGGCGCGGCGGTAGAGGATGTTAGATGCGGAGGTCTCTGGATAAAAAGAAGAACAACAGTATAAGGGTGGTACCAGAGAGCCAAAGGAATTCCCAAATTGTCCAATGCCAACCATCGACGTGTGTAGGGAAACCACCGAGAAGGGGTCCGAGGCTTGGTCCAAAGCCAGCAAAAACAGACCAAAGAGTCATCCCGTACGCGCGCTTCTTAGGAGAATAACTGAAAGATCCGTGACTGTGGCTCCCCCAGTGGCGAGGGTGGGAGAGCCAAAGAACCCGGATAGGAAGCGGAACGCTATCAACATGTCATAATTAGTGGCAAGCGCAGTTGGGTAGCACGACGAAAACGGCAAGTGTGATGATATAAATAGGCATGCGGCCAATTTGCGGGACCTCGCTCAACGGGGCCCAAACCATTGGTCCTGATAACGTGGTGTTTAAATTAAATTAGAAATCAACAGCTAAGTTTTTCTTGACTAACCAAGACCGTAACCGGCGACAAAGGCAGTGAGCCCAACGGTTGCAGAAACTGTGCTCACATGGAACTCGGCTGAAACATGAGGGATCCCGGCGGCATAGATAGCAGAGCCAAAGCGGTCGTCAGGAGTCACGTCTGAAATATGACCCATGCCTTCGGGCTTGACCAATTTTGTGGATTCTGGGCGTTGCTCGTATGCACGAATAAAGCAATAGCACTGTTGACAACTTACGTCCGGATGACTGGGCCTGACCCAACCTACTAGTAAATTATCCTTGCCTTTCTCTGGATCTGCGCTGCCGGGAGTATTGGCAATTGTTGTTGCCTCTGAGAGGATTGAGGTGACATCGGGTGAAGGTCCATCGCCAAGCTTGGATTGGATTGAGTGTCGCGGCGACACCTGCAAAGACGACAACTTGTCTTGTCAGATCATTGGCAACACCTTTTCATCTGGGTATGGGAATACTCGCGGCCGAAATACGGAGCGCAAGATGTACGCAAACAACTTACCGTGAAGTCACCATTGCCATACGAGTCATGGAGGATAGACCAAAGTTTCTGGGTATGGAAAAGGTTGTGTTGAGGAGAGGGTAAGAGGTGCAAACTGTCGACCCATCTTGGTGATCAAATAGCGACTGACTTGTGGTGAAGATTGGTGTTTAGTCAGTGGATGTAGGAATGAGTTGGGCGTTGAATATGCGATGATACATCATGGCGGCAACATTGAACGCAGTTGATTTCCTTTTTCTGTCAATGTTGCAAGGCAAGCGTGCGGCGTGCCTGGGGCTTGGTCAATTACTGACCGAGCATCTGCGCCCTGGATGCCTGCCCCACTTCTCATCCGCGATTTGCGCCAAAACAAAGAAAACATGCATTTCATTTCAGACTCACTTTCGCTTTATCCACCTGTCATTCTTTGCGAACTTCTTGGGAATTCATCGCCCCTTTCTTGGCTGACCCAATGGTCATACCGACGAGCGTGGGGCTGAGGAACGGACGCGCGGGGTCGAAAAATGGAGGTTGCCCAAGTTGGCCAGTAGCTGGTGTGTGGGAAGAGGCGGGAAGTGGGACAGCGTTGCTTCGATTGCTTTCCGAGTAGTCACCCTACCGTAGCAACAAAAAACTGGAGTTTGCTGGAGGGACAGGTATTTGCGATCTCCAAAGGATGATCGTAACCCTGTTCTTCCATATCCGTGTACAAAGCGAGCAAACGTTAAAATGGATGCTATTTCCAATTCGGACAGCGATTGTTATCTACTGCCACTGCTGTCGTACTTACAATTGTTTTTCCTCAAATGTAGCAAAAGTAGTATGTCAGTATCAAACAGTGATCAGGTGATACGCGATGAACTTCATCGTCAAAAAAATCACGTAGGGAGGATGAGGGTGAGGAAATACGGACCCCAAGGTCCCGAAGCGATCAAAAGAAAAAAAAAAAGGACGATGCCAGCACCCTGCGGTGTTGGGTTGCACTTGTTTGCGTTGCTGTGCTGCGCGCTCGAGATGATCGTTGTCACTCTTGGATCAATGGAGCATGATAAAGTTTCCGTCCTTCAGGGTCAGTGGTTGTGGTGGCACTACAGGAGATGCACGTGGCATTCTTATCATCCCCGCGGGATTATACTTCTTCTATGTTGTTTGAGATCCATGCATTCAAAAAATTAAAGGGCTCGTGAATAGTATAATGGACGCGTCAGACGAGCTTCAAATGAGCTTATCAGCAAGTCCAATACTTGCACGCCAGGCTATACACATTAGTTACGTGGTCTCTCTACTGCCAACAGGCAGATAGCGAAGAGGGCAAAACAACTTTCTAAACCAAGCCGCAAGCCAACTCATGCGCTGCCAAATGTAGGGCCGTTGCTCTGATAGATGTATACGTCTTCGGTCGGCGGCACGACTTTAAACAACCTGCCGAGACGCTCGTCTGGGAATGAGACGTTCAGAAAAGGTAATTTAGGAAGATAAAATGACACTTACAGAGTGGATCGTCCTCCTGGTGTACAAAATGTTTCAACTGCCAGGAAGTACCCTCTGCGGCCTCATCGCGTCGTCTTTGACGTTGTTCATTCTATTGGTAGAACCGAGAGCGAAATGAGACCATATTACCACCGTCAGCGACAGGAGAGATAAGTACCTCGATGCGGCTCTTATCTCGCGCAGCAGCCTCAAAGTCGCTCTCCCGGATCCCTTTTGCGACCTTGTACCACAATGCGCGACTCTCCCACTCCCCTTGTTCTTCAACTGGTTGTACGGTAACCTCCTCCTTGGGCCCAGTAACATCTGTGAATATTGCACCTGTCCTCGTGTCCTTGCTCGTAGTATTCCATTGCCCTTCGAAGCTGCTCGGCTTAACGGCCGATCCGGCGCCAATGGGTGGAGTGAGATCCGCCTTGAAGGTGTGCGACTTTCCGGAGAAGTAGCCCTTTCCCTGGTACTTGATCGTCGAGAGCCAACCAGATGAGCTCTGGATAAAAGACGTCTCGGCGAGTTCGATGTAGGGAGATCCATACCAGAGGCCTTCGATACGTAGACGAGGAAAGGTGATCAAATAATCCTCTTTTTCGCCATTGGGAAGGGAAATAGTAAGGGTAGCATGGCCGACTTGCTTTACAATGATGTTCCCGCCTGAGATATTTGTTGGACGGGAGTTGAGGGTAGGAAATGTTAAGGAACTGACCGGAGAATGAAGTCTTTTGTGCGTTATGACCCTGGAGGGAGAGACCGCGCGAAGTATTGGCGATATGATAGGCGGTAATCGGAGGGTGGTGGGAGACCTGTTCCACGACGAGGGTGGTTAAACCACGACCATTCTTATCCGGCCAGTGACCATAGAAGAGCCTACAAGTGGTGATAGGTTAATCTGTAAGAGGGCTGAGGTGGCGTGATGACGTACTCGCCGAGCACAGGATTAAGGGGTCTGGGTTAGGCGTGGTGAATAACCAAATGAGGAGAGAGAAAGAGGAGGACGAACTTTTTCTCTGAGCCCATGGTTTCATTTCTGGAGGTATATTGGCCCTTGAGAGTGCTGATGAACCATTTGAGGACACGTCGTGCACGGTTCTCTGGTGTATTGCCTTGTGCTATGGCAGCGAAGAGTTCTGGGCGCTCACACCAGTACGCTGAAGAGGGGGTGATAGGGTGACGATGAAGAGAGCGAAAGTAGATCGATTGTGATGCGCACCAGGAAACTCGGTAAGAGAAACGGGGGAGAGAATAAAGGGCGGTGCGGTGAGAGAATAGAGATCGCCGGAAAAGGATGCGACGCTAGAGAACAGGTGAGATTGGGTGAGTGAAGAATGAAGGGTGAAGACGTACGATTTGATGAACTGAGTCCAGGTTGACTTTTGGGATGTGGGGACTGCCTGTAAAGATAGAAATGAGGTTGTATATGGAGTAAGAATGAAAGGTAAAGTGACATCGCCAGGTTGTTGTTCGTCGAGAGCGTCGGACATATTGTTGGTTTTGGAGAGAGTAGACACGTCTTTGTGGCCTGACGGGTTAGTTTCCTTTCCCGTCTTTCCTTCTACCACATCACTTGTCTCTCTTTGTCTATCTATCCATCTCTCTCTCTCGCTTTCTCTCTTTCACCACCCCTTGGCTTTTCAATAATTACTATTACAACCAGACCCTAGACAGATACTGTGTTCCCTAACAGCGCAGATAGAGTGGCTGTCGCAAGTCAAACTGGCACGAAGCACAAAATACGTTACGACGGAACGGACAACACAAGGGAGACGGATAGACAGACAAACAAAGGAAAAAAAGAAACGTTAACGGAACTCTTTATCTCATAGAGCGTTCAAAAACAAGTCAGACGGGTACTCTTCAGCGAAGTCCTTGTCGCTGTGGCTAAAAAGCCTTGCATGCGGTGGCGATCTACTCCTCATCATCCTCACCATCGCCACCACTACCGGCATTCTTATTCTGGCAGTCACCCATGTTAACTGTCTAGTTTGATAGGAGAACAATGATTAATGGTACGCACGTCATATTCCGACTTTTCCTGTTCAGCGCGAGACTTGTCTCGTGCTGCTTGTTCGATATAGGGCTGTGTAAAGAAAGAAAAAAACAGGTACGTTGATCAGTATCAAACTCATTGCACACATGTATGCCAGGGAAAGGTGTACGAAAATGTGCATATAGTCCAACACACCTTTTTCTCCTCATCATCGAGTTCCTTCCACTTGGCGCCGAGCAATTTGCCGACCTCGCCTGTGCAAAAAAAAAAAGTCCGAATGCCCTCAGCCCAAGTTGAAAAAGAGTTCAAACGACATACCAAAGCTTGCGTCGGGATTCTCTGCCTTGATCCTCTCCCGCCAGTCCTGGCTGAAGAACATATAGGCGGAGAGGGCACGCTTGGGTGCCTTTGGGTCCTTCTTACGTCCGCCACCCCGGGGGGCTTTCTCGGTTTTCTCGGACGCTTTGCGTGTCTAGAATGGCCCAAGGTCAGTATCGACGACTCTGACATGAAGAAAGCGCGTGGACTCGATTGGAGCGGGTAGGGTGTGCGTTGCTGACCTTTGACTTGGTTGCTTCCTTCGGCATCTAGGGAGCTAGGGTTAGCATCAGGGTGACCAACGACACGTCGAGAACACGCGAAGGGAGAGTGGGAGGGGGTGGAAGAGACGGGGGGCATATGTGTGTAAGTAAAGTGGTGTAGGGAAGGGTGCGGATCGATGTCGGTTGGACCCCTGTGAGGGAATTGAAGAGAGAAATACGGACCTTTAAAGGTTATTGAAAGAGCAAAAAAGATATAGTCGGAAGGGAGAGGATAAAGGGATGGGAGGGGAAAAGCCGAAGGGAGGGTGAGCGGATGAGGCGGGCGCGCGGGGCACGGATAATAGGGCAAAGGCTGATACACAGGCAGCGAGTTCAGTTGGGGGGCCAGCAACAGTCCAACTTTGCGCGGGCGG
>QFDX01006688.1:0-12421 GCA_003315875.1 Lactifluus piperatus | reverse complement strand
CGCAGTTGAGAGCCTGTCTGCATGTGGCTTGCTTCATCTAGACACTGGCGCCACTCCTGGTCATCCCCTAAGAGGCCGCGTGCAATACAGGCCTCTCTGAAGAAGGGGTACTGAATTCCCCCAAATGTGCGGAGGTCAGCAAAGGAGGTGGCACCTTTGACAGTGGTGAGAAGAAGGCGCAGGTAAAAGCGCTCTCCAGAAGTGGGGTGGGCATGGTACATTCTCCCAATGGCAAACCCACGCTGCCTAACTGTCCACTTGTGCTCCTTTTGATTCCAGACCATCTTGGAGGGGAGATCCTGGTAGAGGGTGTTCTGAATATCAGAGTGCTCCAGCTCAGCATTAGCCTTGAACCACCCAGTGAGAGTAGTGTCCCTAGCTGCCCCCCTAGCAACAACAGCCTGTAAGTCAGCCTCCCCCTCAGCCTCAGGGTTCCAGACAACAGAGTGCTCCTCAGGGAGGTGGACCTGAAGGCAAACCACATTGGGAACCTGCTCCTGCATGGCAAAGAAGTAAAGGCGCCAATGGGCCTCACAGCTACTGATGTAGCGTGCATCAAGATAGAGTGTGATCTCATCTCTGCAAGTGCCAAACTGCATGGTGGTGCGGTCATGGCCCTTGTAGACATACTTGTAGATGTACTTGATAGCCTTGACAGATGCAATGGACTCAATGTTGATGTGGCACTGATATCTCCAGATGAGGTACTTGCTGTAGCAGACAACCCACTGATTGTTGACCTGCTTACCTCTGACTTGATGAGTGATGCCAGTGTCAGAGCACCTGGTGCAAGCATAGGAGTCTTCTGTGACAGTGGTCTCCCCTCTAAAGGGCTTGGGAAAGCCCTTGGAACACCTGCCATTGACCATGCAAGGTGCATTGAGGTTCTGGGCTCCACATGGCCCATGGACCATGAACTTCTTGATGAGCTCAAGGAGGCCAGGGTTGTCATCAGGGAACTCAGAGGACATAAGGCTGTCAATGTGCTCTGGAGTGCGCAGCTTGGCCTGAGGCTTGAGGAAGACAATGATGTGAGCATGAGGGAGTCCCCTCTTTTGAAACTCAATGGTGTATAAATAGGCTGCCATGTCACCCAAGACACCACCCTTGACCTCCTTGATGAGAGACTTTAGCTTCTCATGAAAGGCACGGACCACCAAGTCAGGGCGATCAGAGGGAGTCTGGTTGTGAAGGAGTTCCCCTTGAATCTCTGGCCACTGAGGATTGGCAGTCATGGTGATGAAGAGGTCGCTACCTCCAAAGTAGCGATTGATGGCCAGTGCATCTTGGCAGTGCTGCTGCATATTGCGAGTGCTGCCAGAGAAGCTTGAGGGCAATATGAACCTCTTGCCCAACTCATTCTGGTCAGTATCAGCACCAGCTGCCACAGCATCAGCCAAGCCACTATAGATCTCCACATGTAGCTGAGCCTGATTGTGCTTCAAAAAATTAAGGTGATTTTGCTCAACTACAGCCCATGCTTCACAGGTAAACTCTTGAAAGAGCTTGCCTGAAAGGAAAAGGTGGTTGGACTCCTTTTCCTGAGGGCGAATGTGGAGGCAATAGCGAAAGTAGTCAGCCATGGTCACATATTTTCCCTCAGTGGCCACATCTCCTTGATAAGGGATACCCTGGTGCCAGCCAAGCTGTCCTGTGGGGAAGAGGAGGACATAGCGCAAGGAAGGATAAAGGGGGTGAAGGTCTGAGATGCGCTGCAGACCAAGGCCATGTTTGCGATATAAGATGATGTCCTGAGCTGCAGTGAGCTGATCTTCAGCTCCTGGAAGGAGGACTGCAATCTCCCTGACTGAGCCATCAGGTGTCTGGTAGCGGCGCCGATCAGTGGAGGGGTCAAAGTGGAGGGATATGGTACATTGGTCTTCAGGGGGCCTGTCCATTGTTAATTCCCATGCCTGCTTATAGGTGCGGACCCCAGGGTGATGGCGATGCAGCATGTCCTGAAGATCATGCAGTACATCCCTATTCAGGCTGAGATTCCACCTGTTGGCCATGCGATGATCAAGGGCATCACCTGTGTCATAGATGTAAAGCTGGGCATAAACAGGGGGTTCACCCTCTGGAGGCAACAGGGACCCAGCAAAGTGGTTGAGTGCTCCATGGAGCCTAAAGGTGTATGGCCCACCACCCCCCCGGTTGATGGAGTCATCCAATTTTCTCCCCACTGAAGTCATGGCCAGTGCATTGTTGTAATTGCGAATGAGGGAGTGAAAGCTTCTCTCACCTCGCCCTTCAGAGTTGAGGAGGTCTCTCAACTCTGGTGGAGGTGGCTCAAGAGAGGGAAGAGAGACCTTCCCAGTGAGACAGCATGTGCCAAACTTGAGCACAGCTCTTGTAGAGCTTGTGAGAGCCTCAGCTCTCCAATGTAAAGCCCTGCAAGAGGGGCATTCAATGTTCATCACTCCAAGGGAATGAACTTCCCAGGCAGGATCAAAGGGGCGACGTGCAAGGGGAAGAGGCTATAAATAATTAGTAAATAAATATATAGCATAAGAGTAGATGGCAGGAGTACTCACAGAAATTGGTAGCACAGGGTTATTATTATGAGGAGGGGGAGGAGGAAGAGCATTGCGAGTGGCAGTTAGTTGAGCAGGAGTTAATATTTGTGGAGGAGGGGCAGGGGCAGCAAAAGATATGATAGAGGAGGTAGGGGCAGCAGCAGAGGGGGCAAGAATAGGAGGGGGGGCAAGAACAGGAGGGGGGGCAAGAACAGGAGAGGGGGCAAGAACAGGAGGGGGGGCAAGGTTAGTAGAGGGGCCAGGAACAGCAGCAGGAACAGAGACAGAAGCAGCAGAAGCAAGACCAAGAGCACCAGAGGTAGAAGCAGAAGCAGGGACAGGGACATGATTGTGAGATCGCCTTGAAGGCCTAGCAGGCATGGGAAGGGCATTGGCAGCAGCTGCCATGGCAGCTAGATGAGCTGGCAGATGATAATAGGTGTAACCACCAAAAGTGGTCACAGTAGAAGCAGTAGAAGGCCCTGCAGGGGTTCTACACTGTTCAGGGGAACCCATGGTATGTAAATGACGCTCCTCAAAACGTGCAGCCTGTTGAGCACGCTGGGGAGAGGTGAGGGGTGTTGCAGAGTGAGGGGGAGGAGTGGTGGGAATGGCACCTGCTGCAAAAGAAGCAGGAGGAGGTGTGGAGGGAGGTGTGGAGGGAGGTGTGGCTGGCATGGGGAAGAAAGGCCTTGGGAAGCTTTAAATAAGCCAATTTTATTATGAGGCAAGAGTATACTCACGTTATCAAAGAAGCTACACAGATGAAACCCAAGTGATAGGTGCAAAGACACTAAAAAAGCAAAAGCCTATATTTAAGACAGGTTTCTATATTTTAACAGTGAAAAAACAGACATTATCTAAGCTGTGAAGGTTATTTTATGTGTGCTATATAAGTTTGTATATAAGTTTGAGGGGAAAGGGGGGCAGAAGTAAGGCTTTGATGGTGGTTATAGGGTGCGAGTTCGAAAATTTTCGGGCCGTGGGAACGTTTGCCTTTTCAAGAGGCAGCGCTCCGCGCCCGTCCGTTTCTTCGTGCTTACTCAGTGTTCCTTTTTTGTGGTTGTGCTTACTCAGCATTCCTTCCTTTTTTGTGTGAGGTTGTCACTTAGTCAGCTCTCCTTCACTTTCTGCCAACAAAAGATGAGGCTTTTTGCTTAGTCACTATTACTCAGCCTCAACTGCCTTTCTCGGCCTTGCTTATAAATGGTGGCGCCACGTCTCTTTTATTATAGATTAAAAATAGTTTATATCTTATATAAGAGTGATATATACAAAAAACATGATAATATCTATTAAAATGTGCCCACTCCATGTGGCCCCGCTGCCGCCGTTGTCATGCATTGCCGCCACTGCCACCATTGCATTGCTGCCACCGCCATCATCATGTTGTCGCCCCATCATTGTCTCACATTGTCGCTGTCATGTGGTCATCATCACAGAGTCATCGTCTCATCGCATCATTGCCGTCGCGTCCATACCCGTACCCGTGGCGGGTAACCCACGGATACAGGTAGACCCACTGTCTCCCATCCCTATAGCTCCTGCATCTAGGAGGGCCCACAATTGTGGGCTCCCTCAAGCACAGGAGCTGCATCAGGGTCGGGAGTGATCCACACCACGAGCAGATGCTCGTGGGCATGGCTGGGGTCAGCCATCGCGAATGCACGGTTCGTCGCACGCGTGGGGTCGTTGAGGTTGCTACCATCCAGATCGTCCGGTTCTTGAGCCTGTCAACCTGCGCACAGCCATCGCGAACACACGGTTCGTAGCATGCATGGGGCCGTCGAGCTTGCTACAATCCAAATCAACCAGTTCTCAAGCCTGTTGACGTAGTCAATCCTACGCACGACCATTACGAACACACAGTTCGTCACGCACATGGGGTCACCATATTTTGCTTCTCCATAGCCTACCAACCCGTCGTCGTTACCGACTACAACAGGGACTGCACACTGGTGTATCTTCCCTGTCTGCTGCATCACGCGAAGCCTGATGGGTCTTCGTTTGGCGTCGTCTCCATTTGTATGAACATAGACCAAGCTACACACCAACAGAACCAAAAGAAAAAAAAAGATCAGTCAAAAGAGAGCGATGAAGAGATGGATGCGTGGTTAACTGCGTACTCATGAGCGGGTTGATGCGGGGTAGGGAAGGTGCAGTCCTCGCCCGGACACCAGCAGTAGTCGAGAGTGTATACCGATGACTCGCCTGCCAAAACGATGTGGTATGAAAGCCACACTGCGCATTTCCAATCGAAGGTAGACGTCGGTAGCATGGGCTTGTCGTGCGCAAAGTCCTGAGAGACACAGGAACAATTGTCAAAGGACCCATGTTTAGCGTTTGTGGGAAACAGTGGAGTCACTTGAGGGTGCTCTTGTACACCTTTTGACCACCCACTGTTTGGCCGGCCGGCGCCCGCTGCAGTTCTGCGACTGGCCTGAGAATGATGTGTGCACAGTCGAGTGCCTCGACGAGGTCGAGAATGTGGGCGTGGGCAGGGGTGGAGGTGGTGAAGGTGTAGCACAACGTGATGGCATGGGCGGCATAGGCAGCAAGAAAGCGAGCATTAGTGCAGATGAAAAAAATGAATGTGTTAGATGAGTAGACACGAAAAAAGTGAGGGACAAACACAAAGTTTCTTGAAGCACGAAGTTGACCATAGCAACACATGAGCATGGGAGGTTGACTCCCTCGCAAGCTGGTCAAAGACTATACTTATAGATCATACTCTGAGGATGTGTGGTTAGCCCGCAAAAAACTGAGACTTAGAAGGGCACCTTTTTTGTCTGATGGGAAAATATCATGTTGTCCCTCTTGATATGCCATTGATCTGACGACGAGGGGGAAATAGGACGAGGAAACCATGCAAGGGCAGTGATGCGGGAGCCCATGTTGATGGGTCGCTGCTGACGAGTTCTTTCTTTTGCCCGCACATTTGTGTTTGTGGTTGTTTGCTCTAGTCATGTGATTGTTGAGAAACAACTGCTGGATTCCTCTAAGTCGACAACACGTTGTAACCCATATGCGTGCCGGACGTTCATAACATCAAGTATGTTTTTCTCCTTGCTATCAACTAACCTCTTTCTCTTCCCTGTCTAGGCCACAGCACCATTTTCGTGCTCCATGGAAGCCATTTGGGGTGCCGTCCCAAATTCGGTTCCTCTCACTGGGAACCTCACTAACCTTTTCTCTTTCCATGCGTATACTGTATCATCTCAACTTTTGACTTGCAGAGCTAACTTGACAGGGCCCTCATTTCTGATGTATTGCTGGAAGAGGGGCACTGACATGAACCACTGCGTATATCAATACTTTCCACTGGCTTGTGGATTTGATGGCATGGCATAAAAGGGTGTGTACAGCACCAACGCAGTTTACACCCCTCAAGACGTTGTGAACATCGTACAATATGCTGAGGCGGTGTGTCCCTATCTCTCTACTTTCCTCCTCCAGTTCTAGCGAAGTCTCACTTGTATGAGAATTGTGGGTGCTACAACAGTGGGGAATCTTCGTACGTGATCTTCCTGTTTTGTAATTTTTAAAAACAAACACATTGAGGTGATAGGAAATTGACACTCCTCAGTCATATCTACAGCGTACCCGGAACACATCGCGTGGGCAGAGATGACACCCTGGTCATCGTATGCCAACGAGCCACCCACAGGCCAGTTGCACCTCGCTTTGTCCACGATAATCAACTTCGCGGTAAGCTTGCTGAACGCCACTGCACAACTCTTCCCCTCGATGCTGTTTTCCACTGGTGGCAGATGAGATCAATGTGAAGTGTTATGATGACGATACGCAGACGCAGTGCAATCTTGGTGGGCAGACGCTCAACCTGGCCCTTGATGTGTTTACCCAGGCAACGCATCGCGCACTCAAGAACCTTGGAGAGACGCTGGTCATGTGGGAGGGTAGGCTTATACCTTTCGTTTCCATATGTAGATCTCTCAGTTCTTTTTCGGCAGTTGGTGCAAACCCTCCAGACATGGCAGAACGTGCGTCCCCCGGGCCCTCCCTATACAGAACCCGATCCTGACTGACATCAATGGCTCTCCCTGACGCACCTGCCTCTGACTTGGAGGCATATACATTCGACCCATTGGCAAATCTAACCACAGCATGAACACAGCTCGTACAGCTCGTACAGACAGCGAGTGCAAGCATGATGATGTGACAGACAGTGAGCATGACTGCGAGCACGAGGATGCGACAGACAGCAAGCATGAGTGCGAGGATGCTGACCGACAGCGAGCATGACCGCAAGCACAAGGATGCAACAGATGGCGAGGGTGAGGGCAAGGGCGAGGATGCCGACCGACAGTGAGCACGACCGCGAGCATGAGGATGCGACAGGCAGCGAGTGCAAGGGCGAGGATGCGACAGGCAGCGAGCACGAGTGCGAGGATGTGACAGGCAGCGAGCGTGAGTACGAGGATGCGACAGGCAGCGAGCGAGCGCGAGTGCAAGGATGCCGACTGACAGCAAGTGCGACCATGAGCATGAGGATGTGACAGACAGCGAGCATGAGCGCGAGGATGCCGACCGACAGCGAGCACAACCGCAAGGGCGAGGATGCGACAGACAGCGAGGGCGAGGGCGAGGGCGATGGCAGTGAGGGCGATGCTAAAAAGTTGCTGATGTAGTAGATAATCTGGTTTATTCGTGATAATGATGTATCATATTCCACAGTTTGCCAACCTAGATCTAGACAATACCATTGGTTTTTCTCTGTGAGCCTGGTGAGTACTGGTGAGTGCTGGTGAGCTTTTTGACCTCATTGCACTTTCCTGGCTTTTTGGCTTCTCGATGAGTGAAAAAGGGAAAAAAAGTGCCAAAAGCCCATGAGAGATTTGTTATTTTACTGATGCTCCAGGCACGCCCAATTTCACAACAACCCTTCTCCAGAGGCCAGCTCACCCACGGATTCCCATCCATCATCCCCACCATCCTCCGCCCTCACCTTCTCTGCACCCAAGGCGTGACACATGCTGTCAACTTTGGTACCAGTGGTGTCAGCAGCGCTGGGCCTTCACTGCATGCTCCCTATGCCTGTGGTGTCTGTGTTATTGTCATCGCAGAGAACGTCAAGGGCAATGCCAAGTTCTATTCAGCGCCTGGCATGAAGACGGAACAGTCATGGATTAAGAAAGCACACCGTTACTTGTTAAAACAACTTGAAGGTGAGTTCCCTGCCATGGCCCATAGTTCCACTTCTGAAGGTCTTGGAAGTGATGGAAAAATCTATGTTGATATGCCATTCTCTCATCTTTTGGGCAAGCCTCCGGTCATGGTTGCCGGCATGACGCCTACTAGTACCACTGTCAAGGTGGAACTTTGTCTCTGCTGTCCTGCAAGTGGGGTACCACGTCGAACTTGCTGGCGGCGAGCATTACTCCCCAGCAGCCTTACGTGCCAAGTTGCGGAGATACAGAGCAAGATCTCCCCTGGCATTGGTCTAATCCTCAACTCACTCTACGTAAACCCATGCCAGTTCTCTTTCCAGCTCCCACTTTGGCAGGAGATGCGCTGTGAGGGCCTTTGTATTGAAGGATTTCCCATGTCCCATTCAAGCCAGGTTCCGTTGATGGCATTCACCAAGTTGTTAATATCGCGGTAGCTGACACCGACTTTGAACTTTCCTATCATTATGCAATGGGACTGGTGGCCACTGGTGTGGCCACCTCTCATTTGAGGACTTTCACCAACCTATCCTTGCCACCTACTTAAGTACCCACTGTCATAACAATATTGCCCTCATTTTGAGTTCTGGCTTTGGTGGTTCGAAGACACCTGGCCATATCCTCCTTGGAGACTGGTTGAAACAGTTTGTTTTCAGTGGACAAGGCATCAATGAGATCCACATTGACGAGCTTCAAGCGCTCTTTGGTACATATTGTCCTTTCATCGAACCTTTCCTCCATTCCACTGTCAATGAAGAAGTCCTTCAACCACTTGCGTCAGCTTCTCAAGACACGTCCTTCTATGACCACAGCCTGGACATTATTTCCTGGCTTACTGGTGTGATCCCGCGCCCACCGACTTCTTACTTAGCCTCCATCCTGGTATCATTCCCACTTCTCGGCCTGGCTCAATTTCACACAATTCCTGGTGGCAGCTCGTGTGTCCGGCCTTTCGCCTGCAGAGTTATCTGCGCACCTTTCTGTGGCATCTGGCCACTCTCAAGGCCTTGTCACCGCCATTGCCATCTCATCTTCCAAAGATGAGACGCCTTTCCTTGAAAATACACGGAGAGCCCTTAGGTGGCTTTTCTTCGCTGGCCTTCACGGCCAACAGTTGTTCCTACCATCGAAGACCACTGTAAGTTACGGCAGGAAGCAGAGGAGATTTTAGGCCCAGAGGAAAGTTTATTCCATATTGACTGGGTGAGCTCCTCCACCCCCAGCGCGCCTCATTGGCTGATCAAATGTCGCGGCGCACACAGCTTCCAGAAACGAAAATGATGACGTTCTAGTTGTTGAGCAAGGATGGTTCGAGCCTCGATGACACCGAGGTGCTATCTGGGCATTGGCAGGCTTATGTTGAAAGCTTCATATGGGAAGCAGACACACCAGTCATGCCCAGGATCAAAGTCCGCTGCCCGTTCCTCAAAAGGTTTGTTCAGTCATGCTTCCCCCCTTCCCCCCTCCCCCTCCTTCCTACTCACCGTTGCACCAGGTCCTTACCCGCCAAAGCCGCGTTAGGTGCAGGATATGAGTTTTATGCCCGCGGCAGACTGGAGATCAAAGTGTGCGTACAGACATACCATCTGTTTTACGTCTCATGAACCAAGGAAGTATTATGGCACATACCCTCTACTGCGAAAAAAGAGCACGCAAATGCGATACTTGCGGCAAGGAATGTGAATTGTGGGAGCTGGCTTGATAAGTTCATGTCTAAGGGCAGGGGCACCCCCATGTTGGGGACAGGGATGTCGACCGACGGAGGATGGTAGGTCAATGAAAGGATTTTTTTTTATATGTCGCTCATCTACCTCCTAGATTCCGACCTCCGAACACAAACTGGATCATTGACGTGCTCCATTTGCGACCAATATTCACCAAACCACTTCACTGGCCAAAGGCAACTGACCTGCCACATTGTGCGATGCATGCTGTCGACTTTGGTGCCGGTGGTATCAGCAGTATTGGGCCTCTCAGCACATGGAACCTCGATGGCTGTGGTGTCTGTGTTATTGCCCTTGACCCCTACGTGGTGAATGAGAGTACAAGGCTTGTTGTGGGAGCCCCTTTCCCATGATGGATGATAATGAGGTTAGCACTTATGTCTTGTGCACGACCCTGACTTACTGATTTCCACTACCAATCTGTGAAACATGGGTTCTGCTCAACTCACCGCCACCCAGCTGTGCCACAGCGTCCTATTCCACCTGTCTGTTTGACTCCCCAGTTACACCTGCACTGAACCACGAGGACCATGAGAACTTCGATCAGAACCAGATTGACAACAGCGATGAGGTCCATGGCAATCAAAGTGGGGAGTGTCTGAATGAGAACCAAGAGGAGCACGGGAATGGGACGCGAGAATGACGACTGGGATGAATGAGGATGAGGAACGAGAACGGGGGAGAGAACAGCATTGGGACACACAAGTGGAGATAATGAAGACAACGATGGTGAGCCTGACCTGCTCACGCGGCATTGGAGAACTTGTCGTCTAGTTAGTACTACTAGAGTAGAGCCTTTGTCAACTTAATGTATCTTATTCTTCACTTGGAAATTTTGCTCTCTGGATGTGTGCACTTAAACACTACTGAATGTACTTGGTCATTTTTTCTCTCTTATTTTGTTTCTTAGTGTAAAAATCTAAGATGCGATTAAGACATGAGGCCCGATGAGGGGTTTACTTATCTTTCTTAATCATCTTTACTGCCTTAATAGAAGAATAAGATGTGCTTAGTCAAAATAAGTAAGTCTCAGAACCGTGACGTTTTCCTGATGCAGTGTGGTGGTCTCTGCGCGCATGGTGTGGTGGTTGCAGATGTAGCGTCATGGCCCCCCGCCCACATGGCATGGTAGCCACTGCTGGTGTGGTGTGGTGTTCCCATGTGCATGGTGTTGTGGCTGTTGCGGGCACGGTGTGGTGGTCTCTGCACACATGGTGTGGTGGTTGCAGATGTAGTGCAGTGGGGGGTGGCATCGTCCAGTAAGACTCTGGAGGATGACTGTACCAGTGTAAAGGGATCGCCTTGAAAACCTACTTAAGGATTGGAAAATTCTGGCAGTCCATGATGAGAAGCCCCAGCCTTTGGGGCGTGGCACAGAGGGAGTGGGGGTGGAAGGCCTCGACGACTCCAGTAAGCTTGACCCTGCCCTGACAGCACCAAACATTGCTGAAAGGCAATTGAGGGCAGGAGAGGACTCGATGGGTGTAGAGGAGTGGGAAGACATCGTGAGAAAATCACTAATGGTGGTGGTAAAGGAACAAGAAGGGACAGACAGTTCAGGCTTGTTTGTTCTCTATTGTTGGGAGACATGGTTATAACAGTCCATTCTTCTAGTTCCTGTATACAAAGGAACTGAAGAAAGGGTATTATAACAGTGCTCATGCCAACAATAAGACAAAGGGGTCTTATTGTTGTCAGCATTGTTCTCATATAGTATGAGGCAGTACACCTCTCATGTATTTATACTGGGACAGACTGAGGACTTATTCCCCAGTCTAGTCTTTGACTCTAATCAACTATCACTCTCATCTACTTGAGGTTGCATGCTCAAGGGTTCTTGTGTTCAGTGGAAGATTCCTCTTCTACATATCATCATCACTCTGGCCGAATAAGCCATTCATGTCTTCATTGGTGTGTGATAACACCTTTTGGTTCCACTGAACACATTGGTAAGTGTCTGCCTTTCTTAGAAGACACTAAGGGCAAGTCCAACAGAGGAAACCCCACCTTGGATAGCAGCTGTCTGGTTGCGACACAGGTATATTGTAGCTGGGCTACATACTTGATAACCTAGTTGGTCAATGGTCATTGTCAAACCATAACACCATTCCATCCATAGCATAGACCTTGCACCTCATATCAGTCAAATAACCCAATATACCCCCTATGCAAAATCTGTAGATCCTAGCCATGTCTTCCCATGCTAATCCAATCATCCCATTTTTTGTCACCGTCAGGTCACGGTGTCGGGATTCAATACGCGTTTGGGGTTCAAAGCTTGACTTGGCTCAACAATGAACACAAGCAAGTCAGCGAGTCTTTACACACAGACTCGAGAGGCGATAGGAATCAAGGACTTTGACTTAGAGACTCGAAGCAGGTCTTTCTAGCAAGCTTAGTGAACACCTGATATTTCACAGGAGAACGAGCTTAAGGCTCTTCTCCTTGGTTCGAAGTCTTTATATACATGAAGTAAGAGTCACAGAGATCTTTGGGGAAGGATATGGAAGAGTATGGAAGAAAAGAGAATGTTATGGAAACTTAGAGAAATATACGGAAGTTTGTAGAAACATACAGAAAGATCAGTGTCAGATAAGGAAATGTAGTCATGTGATGTTGAATCACATGTCCCGTGATGAAGTGTGATGTGTTGTGACATTTTTTGTCAGTACACCACTATATAATTCTTTCCATAATATCAGAATAGTTCTTACACAATCCTAGGCACCTTGCATCAATTTAGAGATTAAAACTCCAATTAAAATCCCCATTGCTTCTCCCATGTCCAAATCTGGACACCAAGCTTATTCCTGTGAATCACATTATCTTCCATACTATATTGACCTATTGGCTAGATCACATTTTTACTCCATACTTACATTAGGAAAACATGAACCATCTTAAAATCTACCTTAAACCATCTTAATAATTTCTTAAAAATTAGAAATGTGTTTAAGTGGTAGTAAGTATCAAATAAGGTACATAAGAAGCGTTT
>QFDX01006655.1:0-10645 GCA_003315875.1 Lactifluus piperatus | reverse complement strand
TGAAGTGGCGGCGCCAGGGCATCACGTGTTTTCTCAGCCCGCTGGCCGAGGCCGCAATACAGTACACAACAGGGTCGCAGGTCGACCAGGCATCACGTGAAAACCATAACAATATGGCCATTTTGTTGGTTATAAGCCCCATGGGAATGCTTGGCCAAATATCGGAGCGTATTCCGGTAAATTATGATCCGTTTATTGATAACTATCTGCGCAGCCAGCCCTGCTAAGGTTACCCATACGTTACATCAGCTGGAAGATGCCGGGCCTTTCATAACTACGCGAATCCTCGTGTGTCGTGGACGTCTGTCATTTACAATAATTAGTTTAGTTGACTAGTATATGGAAGTCCGGGATGTCTTTACTCTCACACTGTCCTTCCAATGTTCCAATGAATTCGGGGATACTAGTAACACGACCAGCTGCTATGGCCCAGTATGCTGGGTAATTAAGCGGCGTTTCATAGTGTAGGTTATATGGCGTGCGAACCTGTCGGGAAAATTGAAGTATGCATGAAACATGCAGTATAGTCCGAGGCTTGAATGGATGCGTATATATGGTATGACAGCAAGTTCACAGAAATAGTAGGACAATGGAAGCAAGCATATCATGCATGGAGTGCAAATCTTCATCGAGCCCTTTCACGGGCCGGATGGCATAATTAACCCCTGTAGGTGTTCTGCCGTGCCGACAGACCCGTAGCGAAAAATACGCCAAATGGGGAAAGAGAGCCTGACAAGTAGGTTATGTGGATATTGGATATGAAAGTGGTTGGTGGTTGGGCGTATGCGATTCAGAGCATAGGCTGGGCACTTCAATGAAACACCATTTGCATCAGTGTCAGCCGCAAAACACTGCCTTGTAACTACGATCAAGAGGCGACCCAAAAAGTCTCAGACTCCACCGGCTGCTCAAACGCCTAAAGGTAAAAAGGAGTTATTACCACTTTCACCCGACACCATCGGCGCCACAATATAACGCACAGCATCAACGTGAAGCACTCCTCCAGAAGCGGAAGGACCGCCTCAAACGCGCGCGCGACTCGCATTCCCGCAGCCCTCATGCCTAGACGCTCAACATACCACGCTTCATCTTGCAGCACCAATAGTCTCGAACAAGTCGAGCAACGGGCCGTCAACCTGCGCCACGCGCGCCGCGCGCGGCATCGTACGATATGTGGTCACCGATCGCCTTCACCAATGACGGCGAGCGCGGAAGAACCTTTCGTGCTGAGAGAGGAGGCTTTCTGGGTAGCATGATGGTTGGGATGCTTAGCGTCCGAGAAGTAAGCGTTAGTAAGCTCTGATGTGAGGCCTACAGCATGATGATGACGTATGAAAGATGTCAAAGTAACAAGGAAGCAGCGGCGTGAGTAGCAGAAAATCAAGACAGCATACAGGCATCGCGGAGAGCTCGTTTGCTTCAAAGAACCTCTGCGCTCCGCAACTATCCCCAACCGTAAAAGTTTGCCTCTTGAGCTCCTTGGATCATTACCATTTTATACACTGTAGCGATAGCATGCCGCACACGTGGATCTAGGGCTGAGTCTATGAACAATGCGACAGCCTGCTTGTGAATCGCTTCCAAAACGAACGTGCGGAGCTGCGGTCAGGATAGGTCGTTTTTGCGTGTGGAAGGAGGTGGTTTGGGGTTCCACCCCTATCAATAGCATGTCGTCTCAGGCTATAGCCTGCGGAAATGAAAGATGCAACTTTGAATGAAGGAATGCTCAAGGAGCTCAGGGACAATAACGACACGATCGATCTTTTTGAAAAAAGAAGCGCGGGGATCTCTTGGTTTTTCTACGCTTCCAAGCAGGGCCGTTGATGGTATCCTTATATGGTTGAAGTATGTCAAAGAGTGATTGATGGGACGTGAGCGTGTGAGCCTCCGCGGGGAGATAAGGCCCTAGGCTAGTCGAAATACTGTAGTGAAAATTGCTGGCAACTGGGAGGTATTAAGGCAGATCATAACGCACATGGAGTCTTTGACCGACAATCATGTAGATGAAGCACTACGCCATGACCCTCCCCATGCCATGCAAATACAATAGAAATGCAAGGCCAACCACTGGCAATGTGGGTGGCACAGCGACGGGAAAAGCCCGGCAGGTGTCCAGCAGCGCCGCAATCGTGACATTGGACATATTTTGCGCTATGTTGGATCATGGGGAATCAAGCTGCATTAAACATCAAGCATCAAGGTTGAAGGCAACTTTGCGGTTGTTTCCATGTGTACCACTTCTGGGGCCATGTCCAGTCTGAAATTAGACGCGGCAGGAATTGTTGGGACTGGTGTATAACGGCACTTATTATAAGCGCTTATGAACTTCGAAATCCAACACGCGGCCTTCATACCGTATTATATTAGCGCCCTCTGTGTTCCTCCCCCCTAGTCTCCTCATGTTTACTACGAAACCGTCAACTTGGGGCTGTGACTGCCAATGCTCGTCCTACTCTCCGGGCTCCTTCCGATCTCTCCACTTGTGGATATGCCTTTCCCTTAGACTCGGATTAACGGTCAACGATCACTGGCACACTCTTATCGGGCCGATCCTGGGAGTACTTCCGGCACTCCTTCATTTTAAATCCTTCCTACCACCCCGTGTCGGGTTCCCTGTATGCTGGGTGACATTCTTCCATACAAACATCACTGCCTCGTGTTGTGACCAATCTTCTCAGTAGAATTCACATAACGATCACAGCTCTCGATAGCCTTGCTTTGGGCCCTCGTTTTGTCCCCTTTCCCTTCAATCCCACAAAGACCTGTGGTATGGGCCATCTGTTACTGGGGGCTCAGGTAACACGTCGAGTCCGTCATCTGTTCATGTTGGATCCCGTGTTTACTGAACCAAGGATGGCTTTAATTTCTCCTGTGAATGGAATACCTGTTCGCAAATGAAACTGCGCCCTATTACAAGTAAGCACGCGCTGAGCGGAGTTCCCACCTGCCTGATCACTGATCCACACCTTCTCATAGTGCTGTCCGTACGAACTGAGTAATCGATGAGAATGCTTCATTCTAAGCGTATGTCAGGCGCTACCCTGTTGGTGTGCTCAGCGGTGACCGGTGACAAGTGACCTCCCGCATTCACTGATATAGGTATTCAATTTCTACCAACAAAGTATATGCACACGTCAAATTGCTCGCTATTTCCGCAGGTAAAAAGTTACACTTTGTAGACCTAATGAGATTCCGAGTCGGTTTCAGCAGCCACTACCGCTGGATTTATCACGACAAGCGCAACGTATTATATTGTGCCATGGCTGTGTTGAGTATGTTAGGTATAGCAATGCGGCGCGTTGGGTTGCTTGGTGGTTTATACAACGTGTATAAAGTGACCAAGACCACGCCTTTGTGTCCGGCGATATAAGTACCGCTTCAGCTGCCCTCTCCTTAGAGTCTCCTAAGCTGCCAACTTCGCCATCCACTGAATCCCATCGAGTATGACTATATGGTCACTATGACAAATAATACTCAGTATATATCGATCTCTCAAGGCACTCAAGATCCCACCGCTGCTGAACGCATTTCACCCATCTCCCCAAGCAATACTAACCTCGCCTACCGGTCATCCTCTCCCCTTAGCAGCCCTTCGATACCACCAGATTCCCATCCCATCGGCTCAAAGGTCGAGCAGCATATTGTGCCCATCCGGAAGGAGGGACAAGGTATGACTAATCTGGAGAAACGGCAACCCGCTGACCTGTATGGCGCAGATCCGATGTTGCAACCGGTGACGATGGGATCGCTTCCTGACGGTGTCCTCCTAGAAGTGTTTCATATCCTTCTGACGAGATGGAGCTTGTGGGAACTTGAAGATCCACGGGAGTGGCAGAAACTGGCGCATGTATGCAGAAGATGGCGATGTATCATTTTTGCATCACCACTCCGTCTCAATCTGGAATTGCACTGCTCATCGACAACGCCTGTGAGGAAACTGTTGCATATCTGGCCAGAATTTCCTCTCGTCATCAGACTCTCCGACGAAAATGGGGATGTATCTGATGATGTGATCGCTGCACTGGAGCATCGTGATCGCGTGCGTGCGATTGAGCTCCCCCATTTCGACAAAAGAAGGTCCGGATTTGAACGAATTATCACGATGATGGATGAACCTTTCCCGATATTGGCATCCCTTACGTTGCAGCTAGAAGATCAGGTGCTGCACATTCCCGATACATTCCTGAATGGATCAGCCCCATCTTTACGACGTCTCCATTTGGAGGGAATTTCATTTCCGTCATTGCCACGACTTCTCTCGTCTGCAAGTCACCTTACATGTCTTGACCTTTTTGAGATACCGAACACTGGATACTTTTCACCCGGGTTATTGGCCACATCTCTGTCCGCGTCAACAAACCTTGATTCCATTTCTATCAACTTCCTATCCCCGACTCCTCACCTCAGACAAAGGGACCGACCTCGACCTCCACCCACGCGCATTGTCCTACCCAATCTCACTTGGTTGGACTTTCGAGGTGTTAGCGAATACTTGGAAGACTTCGTGTCCCAAATTGATGTTGATGCCCCTCTACTCGATCAAATTATGATAACCTTGTTCAATCAACTCATCTTCGATTTTCCACAAATCGGTCGGTTAATTCTTTGCCAAGTGTCGTCCATCCCAGCCAAAGTAAACTTGACGTTTTATCCAAATCAGGGCGTAAATATCACCTTTTATTGGAAGCGAGAGGGGTTACCTTCCTTCAGTCATTTTATGTGGAGAAACTCATGCAAAGGATTAGATTGGCAAGTGCATTCCATCGTACAGTTATGCACGCACATTCTGCCTCTCTGCTCCGGCGTGGATACCCTCGGTTTGTTGATCGGTAACGATGATCCGCTCGGAATACGGCTAGACGACCTGGATCCAACGCAATGGATCGAACTCTTCAGCTCATTTATCTCTCTGCGGTGCCTGACAATAGGGAGAGAGCTGGAGCCGTTCATCGCAGCTATGTTACAAGGGCTCACCGAAGAATCCGCCGCAGAAGTATTACCTGCGCTACGTGACCTTTTCATTCCCGGAACTACCACAGACAGAGCTGTGGAGCAAGGCATACAGTCATTTATCGCTGCACGCCAGCACTCCGATCATCCCGTAGTTGTCAGTCACTCTCCAGCGTCGAGCCAGCTGTCTTTGTAACCACCCATTCATCCTTCCTCCCACTCTTTCTCTTTCCCCATTCCACCATCGGGTGTCGCTCGTTCTCTTCTTTGTTATAACAATAACCCTGGACTGACGATCCGCCACCAAGCTGTACCCTCTGATCCATCATCATGATGTACTCTCTCCAGCACTGCTTCGGTCATAACCACTTTTCACACCTTGTGATCAGTGCTGTGCTACACTGCATTGTGACGTGTTTACTTCCCTTCAAAACTCTGTCACCCTGCTAGCCTCGTCTGTTTCTCCCTTGCCACAATGGCCTTGGCTCACCCTGCTTACTATATCCCAACCGATTCCACTTCAGTTCGCGACCCATCTCTTGCTTCACTCACCACACATTTCCTTCCAATTCTGCATTTGTTCCAGCCCTCCCGGGCCTTTGGTACTGCTATTTTTTCGCAAGTGCCAGGGCACTTGTTTGTATGACTATCTCGCTCCCGAATCCTTTTATTTACACGTATCCATTAGGTTTGTCACGTTACCTTCACGTCAGTACTGATAGTGTGTCGCCGAGTCGTTGGCCCTTTAAATATTTGTTGCTTTTGCTAACTCTATAAACTATATTGATGCTTAATAGAGATTGAGATTGGATTGACATCCACAGTACCGTCATACCAAATATTACATGTCAAGTCGAACAAGAGAGCCAAACTCAGTAGAGATAAGAATTACAAATCCCATTCGGCAAATGCGTACGGCGGATTGTTGTAACTTACCTTATGGCCACTGCGACAATCTCGAAAGCTGGCTGGCCACGCCAGCGGAAATTTCGATGACAAGAGCTTTCCATGACGACCTTTCAGGCACAGCGAACACGATCCCGACAATGTCAACGTTGCACTGTAACAACAATGGATCTAACGGGACTCATACGATCAACTACTGTAGTATTCGTCAAACTCACCTGCACACCATCTGGGATCATTGGACACTCGGAAGTGGGAAAGACTGGTCTCCAAAGCCAGTCCAGGTGCGCACGACCCTGTCCCGCGAATGTTTTTTAGCCGGTTAGCCCGGTCCCGCCGGCTTACTTAATGGCTCTGCGTGTCTTCCGTCAGTCCTAACCTCCAAGCCCGTCTGCCCTTCCCAAATGGATGACTCTCCTCCATGTGGGCTGTCGGATTGCCTTCCAAACTAGGGTGGAGAGTGCGCCCTCTGCCATGACTCCCGTGCACTCACCCAACCTTCTAGCCCGCCCACGAACCTTGAACAAGACGGGACAAGAAGACAATCAGAAGCTTTCTAATCCCACAGTACTCCCACTTTATTGGCTCTCCATTTTCATGTCCTGGCCGTTTAGCCCATTCTCATCCGTCTTCAGACACCCTCACCCTGTTCGCCTGGCCTCCATGTGTTCGCTGCCGTTGCGGCGTGGTCCCTCGTCGCTGCCACCGCGTGCTGCACCGCCGCCGTTGTCCCGCCGTCGCTGCTGTCACTGCTGCTTCTGCAGTCTTGCCCACCCTGCCATGGGCCTCTACACCTCTCTCCCGGCGCTCCCTGCTGCCGCCGTGTAGTCTGCCGTTGGTATCGCGGCCGCGTGGTACGCCCTCGCCCTGCGACCACCGTACGGCGTGCCCGGTTGCAGCCGTCCTCTCCCGCCGACGCTGCTGCCTGGCCGCCCACTCTCACCCCCTGTCATCGTGGCCACTCTGGCCCACTCACTTTCGCCTCCTCCTTACCATACAGACGTACTTTAACCGCCGTACAAAGATCGATAGGCGCAACTTGGATGTTTTCCGCACTCTATCCGACTGATTCCGACAGACAGACAGGGAATCTTTTACGGGAACTCCGACCTCACGAACCCTTCCTTCTTCCTCACACACACGCACACAGACTTGACTTTTGGTAAACCTCAATGGACGAGATGACGGGCGAGATCCGATTTCGCCGCCAGACCCAATTAGTCACGCGCATCGAAGGCCAGATCAACGATTTGGCGGCGCCCTCCCAGCGCCACTGTTACCACCACCGGTGCGGGGTCGACGACGGCACTGTCAATGGGCCGCTTGACGCATAGTAGCGCTGTGCAACCACGACATGAGGGTCGATCGTGGGGCGGTTCCAGGCGCGGTGTTAGATCGAAATACGGCTTACATTCCAAACCTTTTCATAGAGGCCATGCTTGCCCTCAGTCGTCCCATCTATGAATACCGCCACCCCACTGTATGAAGTAAGATGGGTGGGGGCTTCCCATCCTCCACGATGCGTGCCTTCTGCCCAGCAAGGGTGGCCGCGTTCAGTGTTATACTGTCGCGGTCTCCCGCATTGATAGTTATTTTCGCGGCACGAGCGTATGAAGTGATAAGACGTCTGTATAACTAAAGTTGCCTTAGACGACCTTGACGCCCAAGGCGCGGATTGCCTCAACAAAAGTGGGGTTTCGGACTAGGGCAGTGCCTCGAGATCCGGGTAACTCCTGAGGAGGTCAACAAGTAGGCATTGTCTTTTTGGTCAGCCTGAAGGAAATAGTTTAGGAACGCAGCAGGGGCAGGGCGTACGTTCATTGGATCTACATAGAGATTGTGGGCATCCCAATGTTCTTGTCAGCCTATTGTATTGTCTTGAGGGAAATGTTCCCATTGGGAACGAGGCACTGAACGAAAGCGAAACCCGAGGGCATGGTTAGGTGCAGAAGGGTAACCGAGATGGACACTCAACAAAGTAAATTGCGCCATAAATAGACGACAAAGTGCTTGGGAGCGAAGTAGTTTGCAGCACCGATACAGTCTCGAACAGGTCGAGCAACGGGCCGTCAACCTGCGCCACGTGCGCGGCATCGCACGATATGCGGTGATCGCGGTGATCGATCGCCTTCACCAATGACAGCGAGCACGGAAGGACTTTTCGTGCTGAGCGAGGAGGTTTTCTGGGTAGCGTGGTAGCTGGTATGTGTAGGCTCCGAGAAATAGCTCTGATGTGAAGCCTACAGCGTCAGGATGACGTATGAGAGATGTCAAAATACAAGGAAGACGCTCACGAATAGATATGCCCAACAAGTCACTCTCAGAGATGACAATACTACGCATGTCAGAATGAGAGAAACAGCGGCGTGAGTAGCAGAGAATCAGGTCGGGAAAGGACAGCATACAGGCATCGCGGGGAAGGATTCGCTTCAAAGAGCCTCTGCGCTCCTCACCTGTTTCCTAGCGTGAAACTTGCCTCCTGAGCTGTTTGGACCCTTACCACTTTATGCACTGCGGCGATGGCATGCCGCACACGTGGATCCAGGGCTGGGTCCATGAACAGTGCGACAGCCTGCTTGTGCATCGCTTCCAAAACGAACGCCTGCGAAACTGCGGTCAAGATTGGTTGTTGTTTTTGCGTCTGGAAGGAGATGATTGGTTTGGGGGTTCCACTCCTATCAACGACATGTCGTCTCAGGCTATAGCGTGCGACAGTGAAAGATGCAACTTTCAGTGAAGGTATGCCCAAGGAGCTCAGGGACAATAACGACACGATAGATCTTTTTGAAAAAAGAAGCGCGGGGATCTTTTGGTCTTTCTATGCTTCCAAGAAGGGCTGTTGATGGTATCCTTATGGTTGAAGTATGTCAAAGGGTGGTTGATGGGATCATTGGGATGTGAGCGCGTGAGTCGCCTCGGGGAAGTATTATCCGAAGTAAGCCCTAGTCGAAATAGTAAGAATTGTAGAGGTATTGAGGCAGATCATAAGGCACATGGAGTCATTGACCGACCATCATGTAGCTGAAGCACGAATGGCTTGACACCATTACCCTCCCATGCCGTGCGAATACGACAGAAATTCAAGGCCAACAGCGGGCAACTGGCGACTTGGGTAGCATATACCTGGCAACCGACTGGTGTATGACGACGGCGCTTATGAGACTTCGAAATCCAACGCGGCATTCATATATTAGCGCCCAGCGCCGCCCGCCTTGTGTTCTCGTGTTTACCACGAAACCGTCAATTTGGGGCTGTGACTTCCAATGATCGTCCTACTCCTGGGCTTCTTCCGATCTCTCCACTGGTGGATATGGCACATCTGAAGTTCCCTTAAATCAACGATCAATGACCACTGGCACACTTATCTATCCTGAGAGTACTTCCGGCACTCCTTCATTTTAAATCCTTCCTACCATCCCGTGTCGGTGTCGGGTTCCCTGTATGCTGTGTGGCATTCTTAGACAAAAACGTCACAGCCCTGTGTTGTGACCGATCTTCTCAGTAGAATTCACAACGATCACAGCTCTCGATAGTCTTGCTTTGCGCCCTCGTTTTATCCCCTTTCCCTTCAATCCCACCCAAACATGGCTTTAATTTCTGCTGTGAATGGAATACCTGTTCGCAAATGAAACTGCGCCCTACAAGTAAGCACGCGCTGGCGCAGTGAGCGGAGTTCCCACCCGCCTGACCACTGATCCACACCTTCTCATCGTTCTGTCAAATGGAAATTTGGAATATTCTCAGCATGGAGTGCTGTCCGCAAGGACTGAGTAATCGATGAGAATGCTTCATTCTAAGCGTATGTCAGGCGCTACCCTTTGGTGTATTCAGCGGTGACCGGTGACCGTTGACCGGTTGACCGGTTGACCTCCCGCATTCACCGATAGAGGTATTCAATTTCTACCAACAAAGTATATGCACACGTCAAATTGCTCGCCATTTCCGTAGGTAAAAAGTTACACTTTGTAGACATAATGAGATTCCGAGTTGGTTTTAGCAGCCCACTACTGCTAGATTGATTATCGCAACAAGCGCAACGTACTGTATTGTGCCATGGCTGTGTTGAGTATGTTAGGTTACATAGTAATGCGGTGCATTGGGTTGCTGTGCGGTTTATGCAACGTGTATAAAGTGGCCAGGACCACGCCTGTGTCTGGTGATATAACTACCGCTTCAGCTGCCCTCTCCTAAGCTGCCAACTTCGCCATCACCGAATCCCACCGAGTATGACTATATGGTAAATAATACTCAGTATATATCGATCTCGAATCATAGTTACTCAAGACCCCACCGCTGGCGTATTTCACCCATCCCACCAAGCAATACTAATATCGCCTGCTAGACATCCCCCCCCCCTTAGCAGCACTTCTATACCACCACATTCCCATCCCATGGGCTCAAAGATCGGACAGGATATTGTGTCTATCCAGAAGGAAGGACAAGGTATGTGTACTATATGAGTCCTAGTCTGGAGAAACGACAACCCGCTGACCTGTATGGCGCAGATCCGATGTTGCAACCGGTGACGATCGGATCGCTTCCTGACGATGTCCTCCTACAAATGTTTGATACCAATCCGACTTACTACGAACGGTGGGAACCTCGGCGGGAAGATCCACGGAAATGGCAGAAACTGGCGCATGTATGCAGAAGGTGGCGATCCATCGTTTTTTCATCACCACTCCGCCTCAATCTGGAATTGCTCTGCACCTGGACCACGCCAGCGAGGAAACTGCTGCATATCTGGCCAGAATTTCCTCTCCTCATCAGACTCATCGACGGAGAAAGG
>QFDX01006645.1:0-11569 GCA_003315875.1 Lactifluus piperatus | reverse complement strand
TTGGGAGTCTTTTAGACCGATAACCTGTTCTTGGTTTGACTGAATCACTTGTCAGCACTGGTTTAAAGCAAAAGCATAGCCAGGGACAAAACACAAACTTTGAGCGCAACGGTTTCAAGCTCGAACTGATTTCGCAGGGCAGTGAGTTCCCTCTCATTCCATTGTTTAGATGTAGCCAGGTCCTTCTCAAGTTGAGTCCTGAGATCCGCAAGGGACACCTCCTTCTCAACCTTGAGCCTATTAAGCTCGGCCTGCAGCTTTCCGCGGTCAAGTTGTGCTTTTTCGCGCTCTATCCGCTGACTGTCCTTCGAAGAGGCCGCCTCTTTGAGAACGTCCTCGCGCTCTTTCTCAGCTTTCACCAACTTTTGTCGCACAGTCTTCAGTAGGCTCACAGCCTTGCTGCGCTTTTCTTCCTCGTCTTTTGCAACGCCGCTAAGCCTTTCAGCTTCAGCGCGCAACTGGTCCATTTCGCTCTTCTGCTTCAAGACGTCTGCCTCCAGTTGAGAATTGGAGCTCCTGTTGGCTTTCAAAAGAGCTTCACTCTGTTGTAGTTGGCTACGCAGCTGGTCCACAAGTTCAACTTGAGATCTGGATTCGAGACGGTGAGTCTCGCGTAATTCCTCGATCCGTTCATCTTGGCCTATTTATATATCAGTGACGCGATAGAAAGAGGGGGGGAAGGTGATCCGCACGGGTAAGCTTTCCTGTCAGACGCCTGATTTCATCCTGCGACATCTGATCCAAGTGAGCTAAACTGTGATGGTTGAGTGTATGTATTCTGACCTCGACTTTGAGTTGAGCATTATGCAAATAATCGCGCAATCCTTGAGCGTCTTGGCAGCTTTTCGCAGGCGTCAATTCTTGGACGACCTTGTCCGCAGCCAATTTCTCGGCTTGCAGCCTCGCAAATGACGCAGAAACATCTAGTAGGAATGAGGGAGGGGGGGGGGAAGCAAACAGTAACAACTGACCGGCAAACCGCTGTTCCATCACCCTTAGTTGTTCTTGAAGAGCCTCGACACCAGTGGAAGGGTGCTCAGATTGAGGTTCTTCGACGGGAATGGAGTCGACGTGTGGCTCGGGTTGGTGTGTCTGAGGTGTGTCTACGACAGATTCGGTATTCGGAACACTGTCCGCCAAATCGCGAGGGCGCTCTGGAATAATAGTCGAATGGGTCGCGTCGTAAACCTCAGTGCCTTCCTCTGAGGCAGCTGGTAGTGGTAGTATTGGAACGTCTGCCACGGGCGAGTTTTGCATAGAATGTTGATCGACTAGCTCCGGCCCACTGCCCACACTAGAAGCGGGCTCCTCTAGAACAGAGTTGTCTGACTTGTCTGACGCATTAGGGTGCATTGTAGATAGTGGATCCGGGAGCGAGAGAGAGGTGTCCAAGGAATGGCCACGTTGATGATGGTCGTCAATCGGCGGAGGGGAGCTGGGTAATGGTATCGATGTCGGTGACGAGATATGGTCAATGTCGGGTGACAATGGATGGTCGGTGACAAGCTGGGGAACAGGAGAAACGCGGGACGACGCTGGGGGCGTACTGGGATTGGACGCGTCGCCAATTGTGAAGGATGCACGGAGCCTATCCTCGAGCTTAACCTTGAAAGGCCGTTCAGTCAATGGCTTAGCGGGAGACGCAGGGCGAGGAGGAGAGCCCGGTGATGCCCGAGGTTGAGCAAGACCTTCAACAGCATTTCTGAATTGCGAGAACATTTAATCAAGAGAAGCGTTGAATGTCACCGTTTTCGACATATACAAATGGTAAATTACATAAGGTATTCCACTACTGCTAAGATGACTCTCCCTCCACCTCAGACTCGACCTCCTTCCCTTTACCATTCGGAGCAAGTGAAGACGATCCCCCAGAAGTACCTGAAGACGTAGTTGTCGGATTGGAGGATGAACCCGACAACTGCCACGAGGGAATCGAAGGGCGAGGTGGTATTGTAGGTAAAGGCAGTGCGGGTGTAGATGTACCTGGTGTACGACTTAACAACAGCGCCTTCAGAGACTTGAGGTCTTGTTGAAGCTCTCCCAATGACTGTGTCTGGGCTTCCTTGTTCTTTTCAATCATCTGAACAACCATCATGATGAGTTGTATTTACTAAACAGGAGACAAAAATAGGTATCACCTTCGGAATCATCTCTCTGATGTTGTTCACCTCTTCTCTTATCTCTCTTATCTCATCCCGCGCTTTTGACTCCCCTTCTCTCATCTGTTGCAGGCTTAAGTCAACATCTGCGATAGCCTTGTCAACCTTTTCTTGTTGACTTTCGACGGCGGCCTTGACAGCAGACGTCTCAGCAGAGATCTCTTTGAGGAGCGCTTCTGCCGCATCGAACTGAGCAGTTAACGCGTCCCGATCTTCCTGATAAGCAGTGGAGGATGGTGGTTGAAGATGGGGAAACAGATACTTCTGATCACGTGGATGATATCA
Organism: Lactifluus piperatus; assembly: GCA_003315875.1. Classification (NCBI taxonomy): domain Eukaryota; kingdom Fungi; phylum Basidiomycota; class Agaricomycetes; order Russulales; family Russulaceae; genus Lactifluus; species Lactifluus piperatus. The sequence continues at coordinate 9,125 of QFDX01006645.1, read as the reverse complement.
ACGCTGAGATTCATTCGATACGGAACGCGTACCCTCGCAAGAGCGATTGCACCATAAGCTAAAGAGCCGGAGACTACAGCGGTAATCTAGAAAGGTTTATGAGTCCTCGGGAGCAACACAGGGTCCGTAGCTCTCACAAAATAGTCCCGCCAATCCCATGGAGGATGGTGCTGAGGTATGTAAGGGAGGGGGCCATACACGGGACCAAAGGAAGGCTGAATGTGGGGTTGGCGTGGGCTAGAGCCATTGGCCTGCCTCATGACCTCCTCAATCTCAGGTCCAGTGAGACCTTTGGCTTCAAGAAACTGGACGCGTTGGGCCAGTGAGGAAGCCTGAGTCTGGACAAAAAACGATGAGATGCTTTAATGAGGGACAAGTTTAAACCGTGAATGACCTTGGGGTCTGTAAGAAATGCAACAGCGTTACGAATGATCTCTTGCCTGTCCGTCATGCCTGTCAGGTGAGAGAAGGTGTCGAGGGGTTGCTGGTGGTGTCGGACTTTAATTGCAATACGCGAGCGACGTGACCACACCCACTTGTCTCTGACGCTTGCACTTGCTACCATTTTCCATCCAGTCCGTAGGCCATGTTGCGCGTACAGCTCACTTCTTTCAAGGCGGGGGCTCGTAGGCCTTGTTATTTAAAACGTACCCTCTATCACTCTTTTGTCATCCTTCGATTCACTTACAGCTCATTCATAAACAGCGTGCTCACGCTCGTTCACCCTTTCGCGCCAGATTGTTCCCCCTCCGCATTCTCGCGTCCTGTCTCCCCTTTATTCGAAAGCCAGGTTTTCTATTGGTGCGCGCTATTTCGTGATCGTTGGTACCCCAGTTAACAATCCTGACAGCCCCGGTACGAGGGTATGCTGAGGCTGCCAGTGTCAAATATTCTCGTGCAAAGCCCCACATGAATGTTGGGACCATAGGTAATTTATCCTTTCCGACGCCTTAACCGCCACCGATCCCCCTTGCCAAACTTAAGGTCATGTCGATCATGGAAAAACGACCCTGACAGCTGCCATTACCAAGGTTCTCTCAAGTCAGGGCGGTGCAAAGTTCACAGACTATGCAGAAATCGACAAGGCTCCCGAAGAGAAGGCTAGAGGTATCACGATCAACTCTGCCCACGTCGAATATGAAACAAACTCTCGTCACTATGGTCATATTGACTGCCCGGGCCATGCGGACTGCAAGTCTAGTTTCTTCCATGTTTTCCCAAACCAGCTCTAAATTGCACGTCAATCAGACATAAAGAACATGATCACCGGCGCGGCACAAATGGATGGTGCCATTATTGTCGTCTCAGCTACAGATGGACAGATGCCTCAGACTCGTGAACATCTACTCCTTGCACGTCAAGTCGGCATCAAACGGCTGGTTGTCTTTATCAACAAAGTGGACCAAATCTCCGATCCAGAGATGTTGGAACTCGTGGATATGGAGATGCGAGACCTCCTCTCAACGTACAATTTTGACGGCGAGAACACTCCCATCGTCATGGGTTCTGCGCTAGCCGCACTTGAAGGCCGTGACCCTGAGATCGGTGAACAGAAAATCATGGAGTTGATCAAAGCTTGCGATGAGTGGTTGGAGCTACCTGTTCGTGAGTGTTTTGGTTCCAAGGAACGCAGGACCGTCTCAATTGGCGCAGGTGACTTGGAGAAACCTTTCCTCATGCAAGTCGAAGGCACGTTGTCTGTAGTGCCCCCTCTCTCGACTGTTCTCACAGGGGTTTCCAGATGTCTTTTCAATCTCTGGTCGTGGAACTGTGGCCACTGGTCGTGTTGAGCGTGGCGTTGCTACTAAAGGTTCTGAGGTCGAGGTGGTCGGCCTTGGAGCACACTTTAAAACTATCCTTACGGGCATTGGTAAGGCCGAACCAGTCGTTCTCGTTCCCAGTTAGCAACTGACTGTGGTCAGAGATGTTCCATAAGGAGTTGGACCGGGTATGAGAGTGCCGAGTGTCGTTGATTCATACTAAATGCACTTTCAGGGCGAAGCTGGTGACAACATGGGTGCTCTTCTACGCGGCATCAAACGTGAACAAATGAAACGCGGCCAGGTCATCATTGCTTCAGGTTCCATGAAGCCCATCACGAAGTTCCAGGCTCAAATCTATGTGAGTACTGACATCGTCAATTCAATTTGTAAACCTAGAATTTTTTTGTCATAGGTTCTAACAAAAGATGAAGGCATGTTTTGTGGTGTGTATATGTTAATTAGCCTGGCTCATAGCCGGAACGCATGAAGGTGGCCGCCTCAATCCCTTCGTGAGCAACTATCGCCCACAATTATTCATTCGTACTGCCGACGTTACGGTTGGGCTGACCTGGCCTGAGGGGACTCCTGATGCTGCCGAAAAGATGGTACAATCCTTTATTATTCCGCCGTTTTAACGCATCGACCCAATTGCCTGCTAGGTAATGCCCGGCGACAACGTCGAGATGGTCTGCGACCTCGTCCACGATGTCGCGGCCGAGGTTGGTTCCCGGTCAGTGGAATGACTTTGCTCTGTACCATCTACTTCTTAACATAACTAATTACAGCTTCACCCTGCGAGAAGGTGGAAAAACCAGTAAGTTCCTTGTTGACACGTGAATACGTCTACTAATCTCCTCGGTAGTCGGGACTGGTATTGTTACTAAAATCTTTGCGTGAATTAGACCATGGCACTTGTGCTCCGTTTACGCAAACGCACAAGGACGATTTCGTATGGATATAAGACCAACCACTACTCATTCCTGCCTAAAACGCACGTCGCCTTTGTGCGCCCTGTAGTATACAACTAGATCTAATGCACGTCAACCCGAGTGATCTTATGCTGTATTTAGTCCTTTGATCGAATGTGCACAGGGCCCGTTTCGTTAGACCTGCTATTGAGAGCCGTGCGTTTGTACGTCACAATGTACACCCGAGTCGCGTGATCGCGCCACGCGACGCAGTGGTACCTTCACAGTGCCTGTGTTGCTTGTGTTGCCACGTCCAACAGCTATCCGTGACCTGACTTGACCAAGTATGTATTCACTGCGGTATGCCTCAAGCCTTACCAGCGCTCTGCGTGTCCACCGTGCTGCAACCCCTGTTTCACGCGTTGTCAGGCGTTCTATCGTTAGTGAGTTCCTTTCCCGTGCTTTCCGTTGCGTTGTGAGTATACGGGCCACCGGTTCACCTCGGGCGCCAGCAAAGCGATACACACCCGAACATGAGATGATCAAGTTTGACGACGAGAGCGGTATTGGCACGGTGTCCATTACGGATTATGCACAGAAGAGCCTCGGCGACGTCGTCTTTGTCGAGCTTCCGGAGACAGGGACGGCAATCAAGCAGGGTGGTAAGAACTTTTTCTTTTTTTTTCTTTGGCTTTCTCACCGTACAACCAACTTTTTACAGAATCCGTTGGTGCCGTTGAGAGCGTCAAAGCGGCTTCAGATATTGTTCGTACAAGGCTGAGGCATCATTCGTTTGCACCACTTTGTGTGTATTTCTTGCTCAGGTGTACCCCACTCTAGTTTGCCCCCGTTTCTGGGGAGGTTTCTGCCGTTAATGGAGGGTTGAAAGATCAGCCGTCTCTCCTGAACAAGTCTCCCGAGGACAAAGGTACACTTTGCGACCTTTTGGTTTCCGCTCTCTCTCGCTCAAATACCGCCTTAGGTTGGCTTTTCCAGCTTAAGCTGGCCGAACCCAAAGAGGTAGGGTTGATACAGCGTTGACAGGTCGTGCGCTGGTCTAACATACTGATAGCTCGAGGGGTTGTTATCCGAAGATGACTACAACACTCACTGCGAGTCGTGATGCAAGAAAAGCCCGGCGGGCGCAGAAAATTGGCGGTAGCCAACAATTATCGGCCTTGCTTTATTTTTCTTTTTATTCACAACACCTCTAGAGTCAGATATAGACAGAGTTTTAAAAATCGTCTAGTAATGTACATTCCACGGCTTTGATTGCTTAATACGTGGAGTCTAGAGGAATAAATGCGATATTTCTTATACCGTAAATGTCCATGCATGTGTGTGATCACAGTTGTGGTGACGGCTCATATTGAACCTTCTCCCCGCGTGCCTCCATCCTTGCTTTCGCCTCCTCCAGTGCCCACCCTTGTATGCTGAATGGCCCACATCAGTGACTTTTTCAATGAACAAAAGAGAAGGGAGCGCACCTGGTGTCCGGCTTGTAGTATAAAAGAAGTGCGGCCAACCCAATGGTGCCGTACATCCCAATATACCATATATTCTCCCAGTCTTCTTTCACCCGCTTCTGTCCAGGAGCTGGAGGCTATTTCGCAGGGCTTGTTGTTAGTAGACGGTGAAGCGTTATGTTAAGGATTCGTCACCTTCTCTCCAAATAGATAACCAGAAGGTTCATTGTAATGTGGTGCACCATGAGAAGCAAAGCGCTTTGCAGAGACTTGTGTTCCAGCGCGGACGCCCAATGAGCGCAGAGGAGTGGTTTTCGGAAGCATGAGGTAACGGAGTACTACTGTACCATCCCCAGCGCCAAGTTGAAAACGAGCAGTGGGACAAATATGTACAAATAAGTATATCATGTACTACTAGACCACAATATCCTTCGACATTATCCAATAATCCATGTCTTCATCCTCTGACTGGACTACGAAGCTTCACACGATAGGGTCAGCCTCTCACACCTACCCACAAGAAATTGAACAAACCCCATAGCCTCGTAAAATAAGAAAGCTGGTTGGTTCTCTGCGGAATGTTTGCTTTGAGTTTGAGAGTCGAGAATGACGAGTGCGTGTTGTCACCTTTGAAGACAGTGAGCATGACTTTTTGCATGTTCCATTTACGCGCGATGTCACATAGACTTTGCATCAGCGCCTTTCCTATGCCTCCCCGCTGGGAAGTTTGGGACACCTGTAGCTCGTAGCTAAACCAACAGTCAATGAGTACCCCAGGTGGAGTGGGATGAGCTTGAAGACCGTTCGTACCAATACAGAACACATTCACCACCTTCCATGTCAAAGCGGAACATCGAGTAAGCAATGATGGGTGGTTCTCCACAATGTGGATCTGGGCTGTTTTGAGGTTGCAGATTTCTGAGTAGGATGAAGCGAGAATCGCGATGGAAAAGCTCCTGCTTTTTTGATGGTGGGTGCCATCCCATGGAAGACTCGGTATACCTAGCAGGATATTTTTCCATGATAAGTTTAATTTACTGAGCAGTCAAAGACCATACGTACATATGTCTCATATTTTGCTCGAATATGTCCCATATACACTTTTGATCTAAATCTGAGAGTCCAGTAGGAGTAGCAACCTGAACAGGGTACCTATTGGAGTTCAAAACTGACATGCGTACCGCCTGGTATAATTCCCATAAGCCTACCTGACGTCCTTCAGCTCAAAGACCTCGGCAACTACAGAGGAAAGTTGATTTGTAGTGGCCTTGAACTTTGTATAAGCACATTTTGGGTGTACATAATATAATATGCCTAACCTTGTTTGCTTTTCTGACGCGGCTAGACATGATCGCAAAATCGCGATAATGATCAGACACGCTGTCAGTGGATGATGAAAGTGATGACCAGAGTCAACGCGCGCGCGGTTCGCGGAGCGCGTTCAGCGGCGCCCTTTGAAGACTAGCGTTGGATTGTGACAGACAGTTATCACGAACCCTAATATTTTTTTGTTTTGTTTGCGAACGATGAAGCTCGATGCTACGGATCTACGCTATGTCACGTCTGAAGAGTTCAGGGTCCTCACTGCAGTGCGTACCTTCTTACTATATCCAACCTAACCTACCTACCACTTCCCCTCCATTTCAGGTTGAAATGGGCTCCAAAAACCACGAGGTCGTCCCTTCTGCGTTGATCGCCCCGGTCTCTGGCCTTCGTAATGGAGGAGTGAATAAGATTCTTGGCATATTAGCCAAAAGAAATCTAGTGGCTAAGGTTCAGAACTCCAAGTGTATGTATCGATGCACAGTTGGGGGCCCCTTGAAACTAACTTTTGGCTAGACGACGGGTACCGTTTAACGTATGGAGGCTATGATTACCTCGCCATTCGAGCTCTATCAAAGCGTGACTCTGTTCATTCGATTGGAAATCAGATCGGGGTTGGCAAAGAATCTGGTCTCTTCGTCTTCTGTTTATAATAATACCCGCTCATTCTAACGTACCCCGAGACATCTATATCGTAGCGGATGTCGAAGGACATGAAATGGTTCTGAAACTACATCGGTATGCCATTTCCGTCTTACATGTCATAGAAGGCGTCGAGATTATTATTCTTCTCAATAGCCTTGGACGCGTCTCTTTCCGCGCTATTAAAGAAAAGCGTGACTATATGGGCAAACGTAAATCTGCATCGTGGATGTACATGTCGCGATTAGCAGCACAAAAGGAGTGGGCGTTCTTAAAGGTTCGCCGTGTTGCAAAAACATGACAACCACGCTCAATTGGCCTGGTTCTACTTGGCAGGTTTTGCATGAGCACCAGTTCCCTGTGCCGCGGCCCATAGACCAGGCCAGACACTGTATATTGATGGAATTCATTGATGCATATCCTCTGTGGGTAGACACTCAGTTCCGATTTATTGCGCGTCCCTAGTTCATGGTACTGGGAATTAGACGCCAAATTGACCGAGTGCCCTCTCCTGGTAATCTCTATTCCCAACTGATGGACCTTATCGTCCGGTTTGCACATGCGGGACTCATCCACGGTGATTTCAACGAATTCAATATCCTCATTCGTCGCAGCGACGGCAAACCTATCGTGATTGATTTCCCTCAAATGGTTAGCACGTCGCATGAAAATGCAGAATGGTGAGCCATTGCGTATGCAACAAAACGGTCATGAAACAATTCCTCCGTTTCAGGTATTTCAATAGGGACGTGGAGTGCATCCGCACTTTTTTTCGAAGGCGGTTTGGATATGAGAGCGCAATATATCCGCGTTTCAAAAGCACGATAGGCGATCGCAGCGATGACAATGGCAATTTCCGGTTAGATGTCATGGTCGAGGCAAGTGGATTTGGACGTCGAGAGATGAGAGCCCTGGACCAGGTCTGGCTTTCATTTGTCCACGTCAGCTGGGTATTGATGTCAACAGTACATGGAATCTAACAAGGAGGACCACCATGAATCGGAGGACGAGAGTGAAGAAGACGAAGAGACTGAGGAGGTCGAAGGGAGCGAGAGCGAGGCGGGAGAGGGGGAGGAGGGGGAGGGGGACGCAGGGTCAAGCCGTGGAGAAGACCGGGAGTGCCAAGATGAAGAACAAAAAAGCACTGTCGACTTACGGTGGGCTCAAGCGCAGGGGGACGTTCAGGAAACCTCAGGGTCACGGTCGCAAGAACGGCCGGGATCGGCATCAACGAGCCCGGCAAGCCAACTTGCGAACAAAGTCGAAAATTCAAATTCTGTGGACGCGTCAGAAAGAAAAGAGATCAGAGACAAGGCAGCAGTTGACGCATACAAAGAACGGGTACGGCAGAAGCAGAAATATCACTCAAGACGGGGAGCGGAGCGGATCGGACGGGCAAAGGGAAGTAAGGGTAAACAAGACAATCGCGTCAAGGTTGACAAAAGCGGTCTATGGGATTAAATCTTTGTCACGGACGTATCAGGTTGCCGAGAATAAAGACTCCACTACCGAGCCCTGAGCCAACGACGCATACATGTGCAATAAGAGTGAGATCAAACGTGTGACCCTGGCCAGCGCTGCGGTCACCACCCACCAAGTTCGCTTCCCATAATTCCCCCGTTGTCCACTGCCAGAGGCGGTGGCAAGATCACTTTTCTGGGAAGAAATCTCTGCAGATCCCGTCAAGCCCCCCCCCCACCACCTTGATCTTTGCCCGACCAGTTTGGTGCCGTGGACGGGACATCAGAAACTGCACTGCGAGACAAGTGTTCAAATCGGCACCAGACTGAGCTAAATCGAGCAGAAAGTGCACGAAGCAAAATCCGACGTTGATTAAATCTGGGATGATCTGCGACCATCACTCTGCCCAGTCAGGTGTACTTCCTACCCATTGTGCAAATGGCTCAAAGGTATAGCCCCCTCGAGGCAACAGTGTCAGTAGGCGCGCCGGGGTTCGAGTACTGTAACTTGCCTGCCAAGAGCAATAATAGAGGCAGCGGTGTGAATAAGTGCGAGTGACGGTGCGTAGCGATTTCTCAAGCGTGAAGCGGAGACGTAGCTGGAAGGCACCATTACCGCATCCTGATCGGCAAGAAGCTTTCTCAATTCCGGGAAATTGCAGTGTGGATGTAGTAAAATGCACAGGCGCATCGCTGATCATCAGTACCCGTGGAGAAGCGGCGGTCTCAGGCATTGGTCCACTCTGGTCATATTACGGGTACAAGTAAGCGACATTGGGAATACACTGAGAGGCAATGAGTTTACGTAGCCTCGTTAGCAATGACCTTTCAATGGGAATATCGCAGGACTCTTCCCGTTTTCTGAGAATAGCGGATATGTATGTGATAATAGAGTGAGGTTCGGGCGGTCAAGATAAAGCGAGAAAAAGACATCACGGATAGCACTGTAAACCGTGAACTCCGCCCCCTTCCCTTGGCATGTTCTCTATGTCCAACCACGACAGACGGGGCTGGCAAAAAAAAACGGCGAAAAATGACATAAGTTCGGAGGATGTCAGATGAGCTAGTAAGTCCTTACAATGAGTGGGGGAATCACGCTAGCTCCGGAACCTGATCGAACTTGTGTTTTCCCTTTGCCTGGTAATCCGTCATTCCCTTACCGCTTCCTGTGACCCCCACTATGAATCCAGTAAGTCAAACGTCATATAGAGAAGGACGGAGAAACGGACCACGACCAAGAGGGTTATCGGGGGTCTTAAATATACTCGTCCCTGCAATCCCCGCAATATGGACACCCTTCTTCTCGGACTTTTTGGCAAATTTCTGCCAACTCGCCTGTTTCTGCAGCTGTTCCTTTGCCTTAGCCGCTCTAGTCTCCAACTTCTTCTCATTTTTCTTTCGTTTCCGTTCCTTCTCTTCGTCCTCCTCCTCTTTTGCCTTGCGCTTCGCAGCGGGGAGTAAGTTGTTGTAATTAGCAGGAAGGGGTTTGAGTGAGGTAGCTTCGACCTGTTCAGTAGTATTGTAACTCTTAAACACGATGCTGTATACACGGTTTTCGGCGGA
>QFDX01006644.1:0-15200 GCA_003315875.1 Lactifluus piperatus | reverse complement strand
TTTCACTGAGGAACCCACCATCGATGACGATATTCGCGGAAAATAAACTGCCGACGAGAGTATCAACGGAGAAAGAGGATGAGGAGCTCATTCGCACACCGAATAGAACTCGGCGTCGCCCTTGCCTTCTCTCCAATAGTGCGCAGACAACTCTGCAAGCAAAAGGCCAGACATGCAAGCCGTGACTGCGTGACCAAGAACTGTGTGAATTGGGTCAGGCCGATGAGCGGGAATACCAGACAGAGGCAAAGCCACCGTGCACACGGACACCAACACCGCGCCCAGGAGATGCCTGGGTACTTTTCTTTCTTTTCTTGTCATGTCCTGTATTGTACATACTGTAAATTATCATTACTCATACCAACTTGAATACCTGAATGTGTGAGGGTTGACTAGTATAAGACCTGCATGCAAAAACCTGCAGGATGCCCAACTGTACCAATTGTACCATGGGCTTGCCATGCGGAACTACATAGTGGCCACACTTCAGCTATGGGTTGCTATGGTGTGCTATGGTGTGCTATGCAGAGTGGCCCCAAACTATGGCCACTATGAGCAACTATGACAACTATGAAAAACCTTATTTGCTATGGCTCGAAATTAGCGTTTTGCTGATGTGTAAAACTTACATTACAACCTAGATTCTCGCTTGATTTCTTTGTGTGCACATCTCATGTACTGCAGCCGAGATTGATGATGTTATCTAAGATCATATTTTACAATCGGACGCGCGAGCAGGTAGCTATCTATTTTGTTCGATCATTGAAAATGAAGTTAAACGTTGAAAATAGATAATCTATTTACGGGATAACGGGATATCGGGTGTCGGATCTCTGTCACCCCAATAATAGAAAATAATAGAAAATAATCGATATAAATTGAGGAAAATAGAATTAAATAGACGCGCTTTTCACCGGGGTGCAGGGGCTGTGCAGGGGGCTGAGGCTCCCACGTGTTGGGCCTTTTGTCTTATATAGTGCGTGACACGAAAATTTACAGCAAAAGAACGCAACTCTCATTCTTTCAACTTCCTAGGACTGGACCTACGCGATTTGATCGACGATCCGTTGTGCCCATCCCATACACTATATAAAGATCTACACCAACCAACCCATTATGCCGTCGTCGCCGCCATATTGCATATACCAGGATCAACTCACTTCCCCATCTCACGGCCTTCCATTATGGGTCCCAGATCCTGGCAGCGTCTACGACTGCGCATCAGTCGGCGACGTTGGTTATGTAAGGGATGGCTACTTCGTTCGCATGTTCAATGTGCTCCTTCCATGGGATGATCCTCGGAATCAAATATTTTGTGTACCAGATCCTTACGAGCCCGTGGGCGCAGGTCGATCCGTCAACATTCTTGAATCACCGTTTCACGGAGGAGATTATTGCCCGCGTTTTGTGAGCACAACGGAACATAATGTTGGGCCTCAGGCTCGCGCGCCAAACGAGTAAGTAATATCACCATATCGAAACCTGCCGTTGACTGGTCACCCGGAAGAGGCGATAAGAGTATATCGTATAAATGCGGGAGGCAAGGAGCGTTCCTGAACCTTCCCCATGACGGCGTGCAGAGAGATGTTATCCGCACTAGGGCATTCGAGGATTACATCCGAGACCATATCGACAGCTGGTTCGCTGTTGCGCGAAGGCATAGACTGGACGTACAGCGTATGGAAGATATCATCCTTGTCTCCGGATGTACTTTGGCTACCTCATGGGCGGTTGCTGTGTTTCGTGACAACAGCTTGAATACGGAGATTTCTCTAGGAACCCAAGCACTCGAAAACGGACGGGCAAATTTCCAGTGGCGTATTGCGGATGAATTCAGTACAAGCGTAGATTATAAAAACAGTCTAAACGCGGTACGTTGTTTGCCTGCGTCGACCCGCCATGAACTGATCCCCTTTTATTGAAGGTAATTCCCCCTCAGAATAAATGCGTATTCATTAGAGGTTTCCGGGCAAAGCGCATCCCATTCTATACCTCTCTTCACCGGGCCGCAGCCGACCTCCCTCCAGACGACCCTGATAATCGCCGAGAAGATGAAATACAAGCGATGCGAGTTCCAGAGGTACCGAGTGTAAGTAGCCGTTCCGGATGCTTGCGGAAGAGACATGACGTATCGCTTTTAGTATCGCGACCCCGTCATCGGGGTTCTGGACTATATTGCGGAGGTTCGTTTTGCCAAGTTTGGCTGCTAGCTTCAAGTTTACTGAGCACGCTCCAAAAGGAATGCCCGGAGGGTACCATCGCCATCGCCCATGACCTCGACCTTGGAATATGTTTTGAAGAGGTGGTATGTCAGGGTTAACATGTTATAATGCACGCCGAAAGTCAACCAATGCTATTCCGCTCGCTTAGGATATCCTGACTGCAGATGTGGTGAAAGGGTTTTTGCGTCGAAACGAGGTCGGCGTGCTAGTAGAGAGAGGACGTATATGTCCCGCACCTGCCACCTCGAAGGATTCGAATGCTAGTTTTACAGCTGCAATCTTACACGACGATGACGAGGTCCCCGTTCCAGATGATGACAAGGTTATTCTCTATGCGCGAGCGGAAGTCGAGGTATGATATCTCTCTTTGTTGGAGATTGAAACATTAACATACACAAATGCAAATGAATGATCGTAACACAAGGGAGAGCTAATCCCACTCGTCTTGCATCCGGTCCTGGAGAAGTACCATCTCAAGCAGGATATGAACAATCAGCCTGACCACGACTACGATCTTCCAAAAGAAGAAATAGATTCCCCTGCAATGCACCCACCCATGCACTCAGTAACACTGGAGAACGATCAGGGGTATCCATGGTCCATCTGTGTCCAGGCATCCAGCGACTCTCCAGATATTGGGATTACCGTTCGAGACGTGCTACGGGCGATAAACGAAGACGTGAAGAGACCCACGCGCGCACGCGAATGGACCAGATTGGGAGCCGAAGAGCGAACTGGGGTTGACCTCGTATTCAGAGAGAGATGCAAGACGGACGAAGAGTTGGGCCAAGGCCCATGCAGGATTGACTACCTATGTGGCAGAAATAGGCTCCAGGTCTTGTCAAAGCTTCCGTTTGATGGAGTGACCCTTCCTCTGCCCACAGCAGATCCCGCAGAATGTTTGTGAGTTAATTCGTGCATTACAGTAATCGGATTTCTTCCCAACTCACCTTTCGATTTCGTTCCAGGGATGAAGCCAACGTTGGGATTACCGTTCAAGACGTGCTACGGGCGATAAACGAAGCCGTGAAGAGACCCACGCGCGCACGCGAATGGACCAGATTGGGAACCGAAGAGCGAGCAGCGATTGATATCGCATTCAGAAAAAGATGCAGGACGGAAGAAGAGTTAGGCCAAGGCCCACGCAGGATTGACTACCTACGTGGCAGAGATAGGCTCCAGATCTTGCCGAAGTTTTCGCTTGATGGGGTGACCCATCCTCTGCCCACAGCAGATCCCGCAGAATATTTGTGAGTTAATTCGTGCATCACAGTGATCGGATTTCTTCCCAGCTCATCTTTTCGTTTCCGTTCTAGGGATGAAGCCAACATTGCAGGCCCTTCAAGAACCCCGATTAGGTGAAGGAACGAAAAACTATTCAGTGGATGTTGATAACTGGATACGTGTGGGCGGTTGTATAGTAATTTCTGACATGGGTATACTGTGATGGACTCGATCCGATTTACAGTAATTAGCATGTGATAACCCCAACTTTTCCTGTTGTACTATATTGCGGAGTTCCCTTATCAGGCAGCCTAGAATGTATGTATCTGATACCATTTCTTCCGGTGCTGTCGAAACATCCGAGCGGCTGACTCTCTGTGGCTCGTCGCGGATAGTGCGCGTGGTCGCTGATGTCACGTGGGGCACGTGATGTGATGTGGAATTCGATGATGAGTCACTGATTCAGTAGTTTTGCACTGGCAAGAGGCACGCGGGGCAATACAAAGAGAGGGGGCCTTCCGAGCCGACATAAGTGGTAATAAATCAAATACAAATGCGAAGGTAATGCGATGAACCCGGCGGATATGAAGACTGCAGGTCGATGGGTAGCAAAGGCGGTTGGAAGTAGCCAAACAGACAATGAGACGAGCTCGTCAAGAAGATGTGGTAGTATAAAGAGAGCTGAAACCAGTGTGCAGAACCGAAAAATAAGTAATAACGCATATACCCTCATTAGGTAATCGCAGTGTGCTGCACGCCCTCAAAAGGGAGAAACGGAATGGGAAGGGGGTTCCGAACTGAGGCGAAACGTGGTGCGAGATGTGAAATTTATGAAACAAGATCGCCAGGGAAACCGAGACACAAAAGGCTAGAGGATATTGTGACCTCGAAGGGAGGTAGATGCGACATGAGGTAGTGTAGCATGGCACCGTGTCAGAGGGGTGAATCGTGGTAGTGGAGAGGTAGTGTTGTCAGAGCAAAGCCTGGTCGCACAGCAGCTGTCGAGGGTAATTGCCAGACAACGGAAGATAAAGAGAGGAAGACGGAAGGTAAAAGGAGAAGAGTGGACGAGTGGAAGCAAGCAAGCAAACGTGGGTGGATCCAAGGGCAGGCAATTCGCTAGGCCTTACAAACGGCGCTCGACAGCTACGGGTCGATGGGAGTGCTAACGTGCAGCGGCGATGACTGTATGTCTTGCTGTACAGCTCCGTCTGTTGTTCGTCCGTAGATGAAAAGCTTATTTAGATTGGGGAATACTTCTTTGGCGGATTGTTCGGTGAGCTCTTGAACTCCGAGCGCAGCAGCGATGAATGGCTCCAGCTTGGCGTTTATTGCCAGGCTCTGCACAGAGGTAAATGAGCTGAAGAGTTCAAACCATTGTGCGGGATCCAAGTCGTCTGGCCGAATTTCTGGCTGAGGGTCGGAATCAAGGTCCTGAAAATTGTCATAATTGATGTTGAGAATGTCCACATTGGATAAGAAATGCAGAATATGTCTGCATAGCTGTGCTACGGCAATGACCTGCCAATCTAACCCACTGCATCGGATTCCCCATATGAGATAAGCCTCGTCGTCTGAGTAGGAGAGTTTGATTTCGTGACTCGGATTGAAAGACAAGGATAAGGCGGTTGGTCTAAACAGCCCTATGCGATCAATACCAATGAACAGAGCGACGTGTGGAGTGTCGATGATGAGTTGGTTATAGAAGGTTATAACGATGTGGTGGAGTAGAGGGGCATCAAATCTGGCCGCGAGGAATTCCAAGTATTCGCTGACACCTCGAAACTCCAACGTGGTGAGAGCGGGGAGAATCATGCGTGTGGACGGAGGTCGGTTCCGTAGGCTGAGGTGAGGAGTCGGGGATTGGAATTTGATCCAAAGACATTCGAGGTTTGTCAACGCCGACAGAGATGTGGCCAGCGACTCGGGTGAAATGTACCCAGCATTCGGTATCCTCCAAAGGTGAAGACTCGTAAGGTGAATTGAAGACGACAGGAGTCTTGGTAACGATGGAAATGAAATGCCCGCGAGCGTGAGACTTTGTAAAGATGGGGCGGATCTATCCAAGAATGTACCAGGAACAGCCAACGCTCCATCGATCGAGTCAAGCCAAAGAGATGTCAGTCGCGGGAATGGTTCCTGCATCGCCGTAATAAGTCGATCAAATGCGGCACTCGGTAAGTTGATCAGATTAATCTCGCGCACGCGATCACGAAGCTCCAGGGCGGCGATGAGGTTGTCCTCGTCGTTCCCGTTTAGCTGCAATCCTTCGTCGCGGAAGTCGATGACGAGAGGAAATCTTGGCCAAATATGCAGCAGTTTCCTCACAGGTGTTTTTGATGTGCAGGACAATTCCAGTTTGAGAAACAGTGGTGATGCAAAAATGACAGATCGCCATCTTCGACATACGTGCACTAGGATCTGCCATCTCCGTGAGTCGTCATGCCATATATAGCTGTTCTTCCCTTCGTACATGGCGATCAAGAGGAAATAAAACACTTTCAGGAGAGCCTCGTCGGGAAGCGACCAGATCGTCACCGGTTGCAATGTCAGGCCTGCCCATATACGTCAGCGCGGTTGTTGCCGTTGTTCCATATGAGTCGTACCTTGTCCTTGCTGAACAATCCATCCTTTCTGGAGAGGCGGAATATCAGTTTCTATCCTTGAGCCCATGGGATGTCGAGCCAGTGGCATTGGGGAGGTGCTAAGGATGGGTGATGACCGGGAGGCGATACTGGTATTCCCTCGGCGGAAGACTGAAAAGCGTCCAGTGGCGGATCTTCGAATGCGTCTAATTGGATGTTAGTGATTTCTGACGAAGTGAAGATACAGGCATACTCAGTAAGATTCATTGTAGGCGACGTTAGCAGTCTTCGTAGCTTCAGTTTAGAAGAGGTCAACTTATATCATCCGTGATCCTAGCCACACCACGTTTTTTTTTTTTTCTTGCACCGTGTGACACACATTGTAAACGCACAACACTCCGCTCAATCTGCACTGCATTAATAACAGGCTCAACAGCGCCACAGATAAGCTACGCTGATTGCGATAATCATTTTGGTGATATGTGGCTGTCAAACCAACTCGGAGTCTCATTAAATACAGTCACACTGCTGTGTAACACAGCAGTGTGACTTTTTGTCTGATGATATGACGAGCGCCGAAACGATGTCTGCTTGCCCTCAGCAGATAGTAGAAATTGAATGGCTACTAGCTTAGTACTAGGCCAGAGATTGCGGAAGGTCACTTGACCACGCCAAGGGGTATAAGTGTACTTACTGTATAACATAAAAGCATTCTCGCGGGCTATCTCCACAGCACTGCAGGCTAAGGGCATTATATTCTAGTTTACCTGGGACAACACGACGAGGCAGTGCAGAACGGACTAGTGATCAGTAACGTGAATTCAGGCTGTGTTTACTTCAAGAGTTATTCCGGCGAAATAAGAAACCGTTTAACCGTGTGGCGGTGCTTAACTTGCGACAGGGTATCACTCACTACCCAACATTGGAGCCCTGACTAAATGAAGCTGAGATCAGATATAGCTCGCTCATGCGAGCCATTGGTTCGTGTTGGCGGCACAGCGCCAAAACACGCATCGCAAACTGTCAGACAGCAGTCATTACTGTAGGTAGGGGCCTGACAGGCCTGACCCGCGAGTCACCTGATCCCGTTGAGTTTGTGGGCGTGGATGACATAACAGACATGACGGAACCGGACTGCTACCTGCACGCCAACAACAATAGCCGGGCCATACGCACACACCAATTCCTCCGGTGTCATCGCATCATTCTCAAAATCGCTTTAGTAATTAGCATCCACCGATATATCCGCAACACCAGCTAGTTGTGGTACCACCTACTACTCCGCATACACACTCTCATTTGCATCCTCGTCCGCGTCCTGGTTCACATTCTCGTCGCTGTTCAGTCCACTCGGTGTCAATCTCTGGCACGCAGAGCGATACTTCATCTTCACGCACCTCCATAACAACAGTTTTTATTGCCAATAAACTCTCAAAAAAAATGCGGACCCACTTACATTGAGTATGATCTCGTCTGCCACCCATAAATAGCTTTTGTGTTCTCTTGCTGATGCTTCTTCGGATCTAGTACAGAAACATAAACTCAAGACATTGGCAATTTACAGATAACAAGTGCCAGCATCGCTCGCGTTTCGCCGCTGTGGGTCCACTGCAATGGATGGGAGCGCCGTTTCGAATGCAGTGAAGGGCGCATGTGTAGGTGTAGGCAGCAACCGGAGGGCGGAGGCAGACGGGGAGTGTTGTGTCATTAGCTGAAAGGTACGATGCCACATGCTGCGGCCACTGCGGCCTTCCAAGGACGCTTCACCAAGAGCTCATCTTTATCAAAGCCACGGCAACGCGGGTCGTACGTACCGCTATTCTCGGTAAAGCTTACCGAATTCTGAAGCGGGGATCTTCATTATTGACCGCATACGCAGGCCAACTTTCCAAATTGTGCCACGACTAACTCCGCTCGGACTCGGATACATACTCCTCCCTATGCTGACACAGACGATGCAAACAAACTTCAGTCAGAAGATGCCACAGTACAGACACGTCGAACGTCAGATCGGAGTACAACGAGCCAGCTCTAACATTTAAGAAAGGATGAAAATTGCGACAGAAGATCGCACAGCCTTCTCAAATCTCAATGCAAAGATCGCAGAAACGGTTATGGCATGGCTCACATGTCGACTTCCCGATCTACGTTCGACGCTTGTTCGGTCAGGGTGTCGCTTGGCGGTAATGATGACATTTCGCTCGCGGTGTGGCTCGCAGATAAGTTTGACCGTATGGCGAAATAGAAGAGTAGGCGAGGCGACCGCGGAAGGGAATCCTCGAATTGAATTCTGTGGTGCCATGCGAAGGGATTTTGGAAGATGTGAAAGCGCCTATTTGCTTCGCTGTTTATTCCACAGTCCAAAGATGCTTGACTAACATTTTTGACTTGTAACTACTCGTGATAATGAGACATGTAGCTCAGGCGTTTAAATGACCTAACCAATTCTGCAGATGCAATCACCTAAGATAAGAATAGTTGGAGGTGAGATGCTTTGGTCGTTCTGGGGTGTGATACCCGCGTATCAACATTGGGTACGTCGTTACCTCTTGAAAGAAGAAAGGAAAAGATATGTATGATGTGGCACGGCAGTATCACACGGAAGTTCAAAAGGGCAGAGATTCAGAGCACGAGAAGTAAGACAGAACAAGTGCATGCCTCGAGTTCGCAACACAAGATGACTTGCTGGATTGGTTCAATTCAGACTCAAAGTGAAGACCCGAGGAGGCACTGGCAAGAGAGAACCACGTAATCTTACTCCTGACATGTCCGAATCAGACGTGAGACGTTCTTGTCCATGGCCTTTTATTTAATCGCAAGCAGACACAGGGAGCTTTCATGCATGACAGAGCGCTTCGTAGCCAGAAGGGGCAGTTCGATAGCAAATGGGTTTTCTTGGAGAAGGTTGTGAAGAGGAATGACGTAAAAAGTTAGTCTGACTACATGGAAACGGTCCAACAGAGTACGAGTCATTTGGAATACAAGTAGTGGTGGATCAATCGACCAAGGCTGACGGCAGTGCATAGGTTGTAACGAAGAACATAAACGATATCAGATGAGAAGCATGTACCCCATATCGCAGTCCATAGGATGTACAAAATGATGGTGATAATAAAACAAATATTGACGTACCCCTCAATTGCGACATCCTTATGATATGCTAGAATGGGGCACCAGACGAGGGAAGGTCGATAGTCCCAACTGAGTCGTTGAAAAGTTCCAATATCTCGGAAGAGCCAACGTTTCGTTTTTCCCAAGCGTAGGGCCTGGGCTTACTGTACACTGGATAACTAACTGAAGCAGGACGCAGCATGAAGCACAACATGCAGTCCGAGACAAAGCGAGACAAGGAGGATGATACTGCATAGGAATTCGACATGAAAGAGTAAAAAAAGTATGGATGCCAGCAGTGAGACCCGAGAGTGAGAGATGGTCGCGGTCGAGATATTGTTGCGGAGAAAAGACGGGACAGAGGGCACAGCCCGGTGGTGGTCCACGATCCGAGTCGTTGTCAGATCACCGAAGACATTCTGCTCGACCTCGACGGATGCACAGCTACAGGATAATGGGAGTGCTGGCGCGCAGTGATGAATGACTGTATGCCTTGCTGCGGACCTCTGTTTGTCGTATATCCTTCAATTAAAAGGTCTTCTAGCATGGGTAATACTTTTCTGGAGGATTCTTCGGTAAGTCCTTGTAATGCAGCCGCGATGAACGGCTCGAGCTTGGCAGGTATTATCAGGCTCTGCACAGAGGTAAATGAGTGGAAGAGTTCGAGCCAACCCATAGGATCCATGTCTTCTGGCTGAATTCCTAGAGGGGGGCCACGGTTCTCCCAGTTGCCGTATTTGATGTTGAGAACGGCCACAGTGGAGAAGAGAGGCTGAATCTGTCTGCATAGCAGTGCTATGGCATGAACCTGCCAATCTAACCCGTCGCATAGGATTCTCCACTTGAGAGAAGCCTCGTCATTTGAGAAGGAGAGTTTGACTTTGCGACTCGGGTAGAAGAATAAGGATAGTGTGGATGGTCTTGATAACTCTAAGTGACCAATGAACCGAGCGACTTGTGGAGTATCAAGGACGAGTTGATTGAAGAAGTTTATAAAGATGCGATGGAGTAGAGGGGCATCAATTCTGGCAGAGAGGACTTCAAACCACTCGCTGACACCTTGAAAATGTAACCAAGCGAGAGCGGGAAGGACGATGCGCGTGGGTGGAGGTCGAGGTCTGTCTCTTCGTTTGGGGTGAGGAGTAGGGGATTCAAATCCGATGGCAAGAGATTTGAGATTTGTCAAAGCGGAAAGCCATGTGGCCATCAACTCGGGTGAGATGTACCCAGTATTTGGTATGTGATAAAGACGAAGACTTGTAAGGTGAGTTCCAGACAAGAGGAGTCTTGGCAAGGATGGAAATGAAATGCCCCACAACTCGAGACTTTGTAAAGATGGGGCGGAACTATTCAAGAATGTATCGGGCACAGCCAACGCCCGATCGATCGACTCAAGCCAAAGAGATCTCAGTGCCAGGAATGATTCCTGCATCACCGTCGTAATTTGTTCAAATGTGGCGCTCGATAAGTTGAACAATTTAACCTCGCGCACGCGATCACGATGCTCCAGGGCGGCGATGATGTTGTCCAATCTTTCCCCGTTGTCCGGGTCTGGATGAAATCCCTTGTTGTAGAAGCCGATGGAGAGAGGAAATTCTGGCCAGGTATGAAGCAGTTTCCTCACAGGTGTTTTCTCTGTGCAGTAAAGTTCGAGATCGAGACGGACTGGTGCATCAAACACGGCACATCGCCATCTTCGGCAGACGTGCACCAGCTCGAGCCATCCCTGTGGACCCAAATCATCCTTCTCCTCTTCTTCTATGGCAATCAAGAGGAAATAAAAGACTTCTAGGAGGACCTCATCGGGAAGCGACTCGATCGTCACCCGTTGCAATATCAGGTCTGCCCCATGCATGTAGGTCAGTGGTGGTTGCCATTCTCTAGACGAGACGTACGTCACGTACCTGGTCCTTGTTGAATAAACAGTTCCTTCCTGAGACGCGAGATACATCTTAATATCCTTGAGCCTATGACACGGCGATCTAGCGGCATTAGAGAGGTCTTAAGAGGGTGATGACCAGCAGGCGATACGAATATTGCCTGGCCAATAGAATAAACAGAGTCCAGTGGTGGGTCTTCGAGTCCTCCTAATTCGAGATTAATGAGCGCCTTGTATATTTGACATAGTGAGGGTGTAGGAATGTAGGCATACTCAGTAGGATTCGTTGACGACGACGTCAGCAATCTTCAATGTTACACTGTGCCGTGAGGTGGTGTTAAATTTGATATCGGGAAATTTTATTACACGGCATTCATGGAAATGGTGGCAGAAACCAGTGCTGGATGCCTCAAGATAGGATGCCAATAAAGTGCACCCAATTTCCTGGTTATGAATGGCGTAGCCGGAATCCTGTGGCCCGGGCGCACCGGAAAGCACCTGGTTGGAGAAAACCACGTGGCGGACAAGGAACGTGACATGACATCTGACGATCGTGGGGGTCTGCAGCAAGGAGTGCTCTGCTTCCAGAAGTGAGGCGAGAGATGTTTCAAGCTTGTTGTTAGAGAAGGCGAGAGGGTCACTCAGAAGGTGCCGGAAAACGATCTTGATTGTCAATTCCATCTTCTTGTCGATCATGACGGCCCGGCAGCCTGGCCTTAAAGGTCATTAGGACATATTTGTAAAGGCCGTACAGTAAGCACACGCACTGCCTCTTTATCATGTGATTTATTCTGCCCTCCCCACTCCCTACAAATACTTTTCTCCCTTGCCCCTCTCTGTCTGCCTTCTAGGCGCCTCGAGATGTACTTAAGCCAAGTAGTTACAGGGTGAATATTAACACTCGACTAATGACTCAATGTGACCTTGGAACGACCCGCGTGTTCTCTCGTTTCTCTCTCCTCTCTCTCTCTCTTTTCTCTGGTCTCTTCACGCATGTCCCGATATGCGCTACAATGGTGGCGCACATCGTACAAGACACATCGGAACCTTCAACAATATAGACTGCTTTGGTGAATGCGAAAGCAAACTGCGCAAAAGACAAGGTGACATCAACTGGTGCTGTGGGCAGACCAACGACTGCTGCAGGACATATAACATAATACTATGTTTAGTTCAGATGCGTGCAAAATCCCAGAAAGGCCAAGGTCGACAATGGTTGCATACAGGGAATAGTCAACGGAACACAGTCATCATGGGTTGTGTTGCGTGCTCAGTGTGCGAGTGAATTCAGTCAGAGCGCGAAGAGAAGGTAAATAAGGAGGCACCAGAGTCGGGAAGGCAACTACAAAAGGGGCGCGTTACGCTCGAACCTCTAACGTGAGAGCCTGTCTGAAAGGAGTTGGGGCAAATCCCCAGATGACTCCGCAGTTTGCAGTGGCACACGGGACAATACAAGGAGAAAGTTCCTTCTGATCCGATATAATAGTAACACATCAAATACAAACGTGAAGGTAAAAGATGAACCCCGATGGAGGCAGTGACGAAGATGCGGTAGTACAAGAGATCTGGAGCCAGTGAAACAAGGTACGATAGGTAAAGCAAGGGTAACGCATATACCTTCATTAGGTTATCGCACGGTGTGTTGCGCCCCTTCGAACGAAGAAAAGGGAATGAGAAATGGGTCATGAGCTCAGGCGAAATGCGGCGCATGATGCAGTAAACATTTGGAGACAATGCCACTGGGAGTCGAGACACAAAAGGCTTGAAGGATGTCGGAGCTTTTAGGGGAGGTAATGGGACACGAGGCGGTGTAGCATGGCACTCTGCCAGAGGGGTGAATGATGGTTGTGACGGTGTAGTGTCGCAGGACCACAGTCCGGGGCGCAGCAGCTGTGGAGGATCCGTGCCAAACAACCGAAGATATCGAAAGGAAGACGGAAGGTAAAGGGGGGAGGATGAACGAGTGAAAGGAAGCAAACGTGGGTGGATCCAAGGGCAAGCACTTCGCTGTGCCTTACATGGACATTGACCCAACTTTAATAGCGTTTGACAGCTACGGGGTGACGGGAGTGCTGACGTGTAGTCGCGAATGACTGTATGCCTTGCTGTGCACCCATTGTTGTCGTATGTCCTTCAAGTAAAATGTCTTCTAGCATGGGCAATACTTCTCTGGCGGATTCTTCGGTAAGCCCCTGTAATGCAGCCGCGATGAGTGGCTCGAGCTTGGAAGGTATTATCAGGCTCTGCACAGAGGTAAATGAGTTGAAGAGTTCGAGCCAGGGCCATCCCACAGCATCCATGTCTTTTGGCCATATCCCTAGCGGAGGCGCCGCCGGAGGGTCACGGTTCTCCCAATTCCCGTACTTGATGTTGAGAATGACCACAGTGGAGCAGAGAGGCTGAATCTGTCTGCATAGCTGTGCTACGGCAGGGATCTGCCGATCTAACCCATTGCATTGGATTCCCCATATGAGATAAGCCTCGTCATCTGAGTAGGAGAGTTTGACTTCGTGACTCGGATCGAAAGACAAGGATAGTGTGAGTGGTCTAGAAAGCCCTATGCGGAAAATGACCCGAGCGACTTGTGGAGAATAGCGGAGTTGGTTAAAGGAGGTTATAACGGTGTGGTGGAGTAGAGGGGCATCAATTTGGGACGCGAAGTCTTCCAAATATTCGATGACCCCTTGAAACGTTAAGACTGTGAGAGTGGGGAGGATAATTCGTCTAGGTGGAGGCCGAAATTGGTCCCTTCCTGTGTCAGGAGTCGGGGATTGGAATCCAATCCAAAGGCGCTCGAGGTTTGTCGACGCGGACAGAGATGTGGCCAACGACTCGGGTGAAAAGTACCCAGCAGTGGGTATCCTCCAAATGTAAAGAGCTCTAAGGTGAGTTGCAGACGAGAGCAGTCTTGGCAACGATGGAAATGAAATGTCCCACAAAGAGAGATGTTGTAAAGATGGGGCGGATCCATTCAAGAATGTATCAGGAACAGCCAACGCTTCATCATTTGGGCTAAGCCTAAGATATGCCAGAGCTGGGAGTGATTCTTGCATCACCGTAATAATCCGTTCAAACGTGGCACTCGAGAAGTTGAGTAAAATAACATCGCGCACGCGATCACGATGCTCTAGGGCGGCGATGACGTTGTCCAATGTGTCCTCGCCGTTCCACTTTAGCTGCAATTGTTCCTCGCGGAAGTCGACGAAGAGAGGAAATTCTGGCCAGATATGCAGCAGTTCCCTCACAGGTGTTTTATCTGTGCAGTAAAGTTCGAGATTGAGACGGAGTGGTGATGCAAAAATGACAGATCTCCATCTTTGGCATACGTGCACTAGGTTCTGCCACCTCTGCCAGTGTGGGTCCTCATACAATAGATACCTATTCTTCTCTTCGGACATGGTGATCAGGAGGAAATCAAATACTTTTCGGAGGACCTCGTCGGGAAGCGACCCGATCGTCACCCGTTGGAATCTCAGGCCTGCCTCATATAGGTTAGCATGGTTGTTGCTGTTTCTCCAGATGAGTCGTACCTTGTCCTTGCTGAACAACCGATTCTTCCTGGAGATGCGGAATATCCTTTTCTATCCTGGAGCCTACTATGGGATGGCGATCCAGCGGCATTGGGGATGTGCTAACTTGAAGAAGGGGTGATGACCGGGAGGCGAGTGTATTACCTCGGCCGAAGACTGAAAAGCGCCCAGTGATGCGTTTTCGAGTGCGCCTAATTCGAAATTAATGAATGAATAGTATTTCTGACGTAGTGAGGATACAGGCATACTCAGTAAGATTCATTGAAAGCGACCTTAGCAAGCTTCAGTTTAGAAGAGGTTAGCTTAAGGGATAGTTATACCACCCGTGAACATAACCACATCGCTCACAAACATGTACACACGCCACACAGCAATCCAATACACTGCATTAATGACAGAAATGACAGATAACATACTCAACACAGCCGCAGCAAAACCACGGCTGATTGCGATGATCATTTTGATGAAATGTAGCAGTCACAGCCAACCCGGAATCTCGTTACTGTGGCTTCTTGTCCGATGATATGACGAGAGACACGATGACTGGTTGTCCTCAGCAGATAGAAATTGAATTTCGTGGTTCGTGTTGGCGGCAAGCGCCAAAAGATGCACCCATCATAAGGATGACGACAGTTACTTGAGTTTTTTT
>QFDX01006639.1:0-11081 GCA_003315875.1 Lactifluus piperatus | reverse complement strand
ACACATCCACATCCACCTCGTTGCATCCTTGTGCATCCCTCCCATCATCTTCCATCTCCGGTCACTGACTCTTCCGTATTCCTGTCCCGGTACCTTACTCCTTATCAATTATGGCCTGTCCCCGGGCGGAGCCAAAATAAAAAAATAAAAAAAAAAAGTGCTGTACTTGTTAGGAAGCGGTGTCCTGGCATGACCATCCTTGCCTTGTGAATAATAGCGTATCCTCACCCCAATCGTGACACCACCACATCGTGGGGTTTTCATCCACGCCCATTCACATCGCTATTTCTCCCTCCGCTCGGCGCAACACTAACCGCAGCGTGGGCTCGACTCTTTCTAGAGCAACGCCTAGCCTATACTGTATTCCCTTGCATTTTAACACATCGTAATGCATCCCACTAGTGGTAGTACAGCTTCACAACTCGGCAGAACGCGTGAAGCAAAAGTGCCACGCATTACCAATTACACAAGTTCTGTAATAATTGAATAAAAGCTGTGAGTCGATAACGAAAACGACTGCACTTACCAACTACGACGATACGAGTAATTCTGGGGCGATCCGTTCTGCCACTCCGTCCAGCTTCTTATTCCAACCTTCCAACCTCTCCGCAAGCTTGCCTATCTGTCCGCGAGATAGGACTCGTGGCTGTACCCAAGTGATTACGGCCTTTTGGTCAACCTGGTCGATTGAACCCCGGATCAGCTTCAAGCTAACCGCTTTCGTCAGTATTATCATATCCAAAATAGTAAAACAGGGGAAGAAAGCACCTCAACGCCTTCATGATCAGATGCTCGACTTCGTCCAGTGGCAGTCTGGTCTCTTCTGAAATCGTTTGAAACGACATCGTTCGGTCATAGGAACCTCGCGCAAATACAGATTCGATCAGTGCCATGAGGCAGATCTTCTGCCGCAGGAACGGATAATTTCTCATGAGTATCGGCTGAATTTACAATCGCCCATCAGATCTTGCCTTCTGGCCTCGAGGGGCAATTGCGCACCTCTTGCCCGAAAAGCGGGCTCTGTGCTTCGAATTTACCGATATTACCCTCATTGAATGTGAAAAGAAGCTTCTTGATCCATTCGTGAGGCGTACCATCCAGCGAGTCGAGGATGGGGTGCATTAGCTACGCAATACAAGTGCATCACACCAAAACGCCGCAAGATGAACGCAGTTCTGGGCTCACAGTCAGCTGGACAACTCACCAGTTCGCCAAAGTTGTAGATCGTCTCGGCCAGGAAGGCTGAAAGTGCCAGATCATGCGCACGTAAGAGACGCTCTTCCTGTGACATGTCCTTTTCCAAGTCCACGCAAGCGAGGTAAAGTAGCGAATTCCTGTAATACGGCGCATATTCGGCCTTTGCCTACTCCATCATATGCGGTCAACGCCACCTCAGAAGATGCAGGCTACAAGTCGCACCTTATAATAATCGGCCGCGACGCGATAGTACACGCCGTTGACGGTATTCTCGACTGCGTCCAGGTTATCCAAGATCTTCCACGCAGCGTCGATGTCCGTCTTGCTCCCCTCGAGATCACCGAACAATAGTTTTGCATGCGCAAGCGTGGAGAGGACCAAGACGTGCGCGTCCGGGGACTGGTCTTGGGCTATGCGAGAGAGCAAGTCCGTCAAGAATTCAAGGTGTTGTGCAGGGTCTGCGGTTCCATAAGCGGCCAATCAAGACCAGAAGGGAAAGAGGACAGTTCAGCGTACTGTCTATATCTTGCGAAACCTTGATACCCATCTCCGCAAGCCTTAAAGGGTTTAGACGCTCCTCAAAATCGCGCACGAAGCGCGTGAACACATCGACGCGGTACGGTTTTGCGAGAGGGTAGTCGAAGAACTCGTCGACCTTTTGGGTCAGTTGATGCCATAGTCTAGTCAAAATTTATTGAACACGTAAGACGTTGACTTGGCAAATGTGCGAGGACGTGTATGCGCACTTGCGTAAGTATAAGTTCTGGAAGGATTCAAAAAAGGGGTGGAGGTCGGAAGGAGTGGCAGAGATAGCGGTTGTAAGATATTCCTCGACATCGAGTTTTGGTGGTTTTGATCTGTTCGAGGAAGATTGTGCAGAGGACGACATGGCGCAAGACAAAGACGTGCAGAAGGATGAGAAACGACGCGTAATCGCACTGCTTATACTGGGACTGTATGCGCTCTCGCTCGCTGACCGTGACGCGTCCCTTGTTTGTCCTTGTGTACCCAGTACTGTACTAACTACAAGTACAGTACATCATCGCTCTGGAGGCAATGCTCAAAAGTTCTAGTCTAACGGTGGGTGGGATGCTATGAGTATTGCATTCATAATAATATATGCTCTCTGAATGTATGCTTAAAGTAGAGTAGCTATGCGCAGAGGTGGGTATAGGGCTGACTACAGGCCAAGCGTGGGAGGTCGGCCCGTAAATGTCGTACAAGCTTGCACCAGCCATCGGTGGCAACTCTGGTGCACTGCATGGTCAGTTTATCACCCGCCATGATGTGCATCTCACTACTTCGTCTACCCATCGATACCTTGGAACTCATTGCGGAATGGTTGGACGACCGTCCTGACCTACTATCTCTCGCTTTGACATGCTCAACGTGGATGAACATCATTATTCCTCGTCATCTCGAGTACCGCGAGATATCGCTCTCAGTGGATCACCTTTCAATATGGAGACACCTCGCAGAACGACCAAACCTCGCTTTTAACGTACGCAGGCTTGTGATATCTGACTTTGAGCACCACCCTGGCTCGATACCCCTCCCATTGTCACCCCGTCCTCGATGGCAGATTCCTAGGACCCTAGTTCACATTTCTCCAGACAGCCCGTTACCGTTCTGGCAACGGCCTAGCTACCCTCTGGTGGCATTGCGAAATATGGGACTACTCAAAACACTCAAATTCGAGAACATAAATCGATGGTGCCAAGGTTCACCAGACACCCTCTCGCTTTTTCTCGCACACATACCCACCGTGGAACATTTGATTTTGAGTTCGTCGAGGTCTCTTGGTGCTGAAACCGATGTAAATTTCGAAGACGACCAGGTAAGCACAGATTCAACCTCAAACAGTGCCTTTCATACGATATCAATCAATTGCAGCAAGTTTGGGATTTCACTAACCTCAAGTCTGCGGTGTTAACCGGAATGCCCTGGGAAAAAAAATACCTTCGCCCCTTTCGCACCGCTATATTATCATCCTCTGCATTGCAGGTCCGTTTGTTTCTATATCCCCCAACTTTCGCGAGAGACAGTTACAATTCGGGATGAAACATTAGGTCCTTCACTTGCCACATTTTGTCGGTTATGGCACAGACATAGCTTCCTTACTGGACGAGTGTCGATTTCCATCCCTCATTGAACTCAATTTAGGCTGGGGCTGGACATTCGACACGTACCCGTACGCGCAGCGATTTTTGGAAGCACACCCAACCATCGAGAATCTGACGTGGTCCTACGCTTACAACGTCACCCTCCGAGAGGGTTCCCTACCTCGGCTTAAACACCTTTCTGTGTCCCATCTCTCCTTTGTTCGCGCCCTCAGCGCGGCTCGCGGACCCGAAAAGCTCTGCCTAGAAACCCTAGGCGACCTCTTCCTATTTTCCACTGACCTCCCGACAGACCTGAAAGAGATCGACGGCACGACCGTTCGCAAACTGTCTATCAAATTCTGCGACAGCCTTGCCACCCTCCGCTCTGTCGCTGCCTTTTTTCCCTCAGTGACCCACCTCAGCATCCTCGGGAACGTCTACATCAGACCCAAGTCGAGATGGTCCCGAGCGTTCCGAAAGGTCGTCCGCCGCGTCTTTCCTCGAAGGATAGCGAACAGGTTGAGTCCCATCTCTCCGCGTGTCGAGGACGTCCTCCCACTCTTTCCCGAGCTCGAGGCCTTCAGCGGCTCCAGCTTTCCTCACGGCATCGCCGGATCTTCACTCCAAGATATCCGGGCGCGCTTCCCAAAACTCCGTCGTCTGGAATCCTTTGATCTGTAATCCCTTATCTCTGCTTTCCCTTCATGACTCTGAATGTTTGTCCTGTCTTTGTGTATGCTTACGATCCACCATCTACGAATATTGTAATACTTGCATCCTCTCGTGTCTTTCCTACTTTGTGTCTGTGTGCTTCTATTATGTGACTGACCCTATTCATATATCAAAGCCCAAAAAATATCATTATGATACGCTTATCCTCATTACCATCTACTACAATGGCACAGATTCTGTCTGTCTGGAACAGACCTGGAGAGCAGATCGAAGTTACAGAGTTGACTTGCTAATATGATAATTGTTTCCTATCACGTAGGTCGTGACGATGATGTTTTTTTTTTTCACAACTCTCGCTACACGAGCTTACAATAGCATAACATGCACCCGGATGCGTTGACCATGTCAATATTTACAAGCTATAGCGCGTTTACAAATGCTACACAATGTGCTACAAAAAAGAGTATGATTTCTATGGCTATAGAACAGGGGAAAGGCGCTTATATTTGAACTGGCGTGTTAGGCGACCATGTTGGGAATCGAGTGAATTGTCAGACATTCTCGCGCAGATTGAAGTAAGACGACGTGGGACGGTGTGGAAGGGGTGAATTAAGTCGGTCTGGAGGTAAGGAAAGCACCAATCCGGTGACGACTGGCAGTGACGGGACGGGAACGCGTGACATCGTCGGCAACACGACAACAGCCGTCTGGGATGCAGGGGTGAGGCAAGAATTGTCCTCATCGGGCAGAAATCCGATGGTTTTGGGCTCGCCGTCATCGCTGCTCCCAAAGACGGACGAGTCTGAGGTCAGCCTATGGTCCGATATCGAGGATGGCATATCGTGGCCCTTCATCGTCTCAGGCCAGCTGTGGCCGCTAAGCGGGGTGCCAACGAACACCGCAGGGTCTCTCCTGAAACCTGGTCCGAAGCTGCTGGTAAAGGAGCGTGTGGAGCTCGCACTCGCTCTGCTGATGCTGAGCGCGCTGAGACGTAGCCGACTGCTGGCGAACGTATACGCGAGGCGATAGTGCTTGCGTGCCTCCTCCGCAAATCCGAAAAATGCGAAGAACACGAAGGCAGAAAAGACAACAAGCCATCTGTTGACTTCTAATACACCCTCCACGTTTGGATTAGCACGCCAGATGAGCGAGGGGTATTCCACAACAAGAGAGTAATGGAAGTGGGTGTCCGCCCAGCTGATCCACGGGTGGATAGGGTTTACCACGCAGTTAAAGTATAATATATAGAGGGAGAGGGGTAGGGTGCCAATAACTTGGATGCAGGACAGCGCAATCAGACGGATGTATCGGTTCTGGTTAGGGCTCTTGTTCGAGAATAGCATGCTTCCGAGCTGCTGGGAGCTTTTCCAAAAGAGACGTATATTGAGGGCTTAAAGTATGGTAAGCCATGAAGCTAACACAGAGGCCGCCGAAAGAACCCAACTCACCACTGTACACTGCAGTGACGAGGCTTAAGACGAGGGGCCAAATGAACACCAGGGGAAACGCAGGAGGGACGTTGTACGTGACTGGCAAGCATCCGATCTCCTCAAAGATGTCAAAGCGGTGTCCTTCAACGATGATTTCTACCCAGTAGATTAGATAGAGGGTTCAAAGATGATTAGAGTGCCACCCACGTAGTGCCATCTGGAGTAGCGGGATCCCGAGACCGATCACGAGATCTATAAAAAGAGCGCGACGCTTCTCCTCCGCTCTCATAGACGAGGTCGTGATTCTCGAGGCAATCTTGAACAAGCGATGATTAATCACGAGTAACGCTGCGAGAAGGCCGACAGGAAGACCAATCTCAAAGCGGGTCGCTATTTCCAGGACAAAATAATGGCCATCAGCAACTGTAGAGGGACGAAAGGACGAGGTGCGGACATATGTCACACCAAACTGGAGCCACGTTTGATGTTGTACTGTTCCAGATGACCGAGTTGATGAAAGCTTTCAAGCAGCCGAGGCCAGCCCAGGCCATGTACAAGGAAGTACCAGCATTGCAAGCTAGAACCGAAAGTAGTGTCAACAATGGTAACAAAAAGAACGACGTGGAAAGGACTGACACTCCAAATGCCAATAAAGCGGAATAGCACAGAGTAAAAAACCGACGAATGAGAAAGCAGAGAATAGCTGGTTTGGATAGGTCATACAGAGACTTGCAAAGGGCAAAGGAATGTAGGAAGGTAGAAAGTGGGTATGGTACGGATGAGCATAGCATGGATTGATGAGAGATATAAAGGAATAGAGCAAGGGTCATCGTGGAGACCTTGTCTGCTCAAAATGGCCACTCCCTTGGTGGATAAATATAAAGACAAGGGCTTAGACTCTCCTTGTTCGCTCGAGTCCTTGTTTACTAGCATCACGATACTGGCTTCGCCTTCTGGGGGCGTCTTTGTCCTTCCTTACTCTTCCATGTTGCATAACTTCCTCTTTATCGGGTTCAATATTCATAATCTCTATTGCAAAAAGGCTACATATAAAACCATGGGTATGTAAGCAGTAAAAAATACAACTAGAAGTGATTGAACGAATGTGTAAAAAGTTCGATATTAATCAATGAACGAAGCAACATGGTTTGAACATGACAAGTTCAGACAGCGTCAGCGGCATCAGTCGAGCAGGTAGACATTGGTTCTGTGACTGAATTGGTTGTTTCAGGGAGTTGATCCAGAGATCCGCCCATGACGCTGAATACGGGTGTTGATGCTGTGAGGTCCGAAGGTGAATCTGGCTCTATTTTGAAATCAGCCTTCAGGTCGTCGGCAATGGAAATGGATGGGATGGAGAGTTGATCGGAAATAGAAACGTTGGAATTGCGCCTGATTCCCGACTTCATTACGGGGACCATGACACCAGCACCCTTATTCGAGAACGTACTGAATCGACATGAGTTAAGTCGAAGCCAAAACTTTGAATGAATTACGTACGCATGCGATGACCCGGTCAAGGTGCCAGATGACGTCGAGTAGCCGACACGACGGGCAAGCGACGTGTACGCGCGACGGTAATGAATCCGCGCCTCATCTGCAAAACCAAAGAACGCGAAGAAGATGAAGGCGCACAGGACGACCAACCAGCGGGTTATCTCATACCCGACAAGCGTGACGGGGTGGTTCCGCCATATGACGTTTGGGTACTGGGGAATGTGGGAATAGTTATGGCGGAGGGTGGCCCAGCTATACCTCGGATTACCGTAGTTGATTATGTTCCTGATCTGGAGAGATAAAAAATAAAGGCTTGCTGGAGTTGTTATCAACATGTCGGTAGAGGCTAACATCATCAAGCGGATGTAGCGATTCTGATTCAAGCCACGGTTGGATGACATTATCTCATTGAACTGACGTTTACGCTTGACTAGATTATAGACAGTCAAGCCTGTCGATGAATGAGTTGCAGAACTGGAGAACGGTAGTAAAGGCCCACGCGTACCGCAATAGACAAAGGACACGCTGCTAATCACAACGGGCCACATTATATCCAGAGGTATCGACTCTACATATCTGGCTGTTGTGAACGGAACAGGCCCGAAATCCTCGAGAATTGCGTAACGGTATGCCGAAACAAAAAATTCTGCATCGCGCTAAATTTGACAAATAATGATGGGGAGGATCAATGGGACTTACGCAGAATCATCATGATAATTGGAATGCCAAGACAAATAAGCAGATCAACCATGATTCCACGACGTTTCTCGGCGCGCGTGACCATCACGGCATTCATCGTAGCAATCTTGTAGAGGCGACGGTTGATGCAAAGTAAGCAAGCCGGGATTGCACCGCTGAGTCCGATAAAAAGGCGGGTCACTGCCGAGCACGTTAATGAACGTTCAGGAGCAACGCAAGAGGGTCTTTACCAATGTCACAGTAGACCGGAAACTTGTCAGCCACAGTTTTGTTCCATACAATTGAGTTAATGCATAACATCAGACACCCGAGACCAGTCCATATCATGAACATGCAAGTTCCCGTGTTCCAAGCTACGTCGTAAAGTCTTAAACTCTATACTGCAATCATGCGTACATTAGGGCTTACCTTGAATGTGCCAGTACAATGGAATAACACAGAACACAAAGCCAATGAAAGAGAAGGCGGTAAAGAGCTCATTGGGGGGTCCCGGCATTGCGATGAGTCGAATGAGAAGATAAATGATTGAAGCTGTATCCTGGGGTAATGGACGCCGGAATGGTTAACGGAATTTCTACTGGTGACTGGCCGAGGAGGGTGGGCAAAGCGGGAGTGGGTATCTAAGGCATCTGACGGACAGCTTTAAGAGGTGCAGGCAACACCATACAAAAGTGGACATCCCCTTGTGCTCGTAGTCGAATTCGCATTTTGCAAGATCCTGAAAAGGGACCTCTTTTGGGCCTTCCCAAAAGGGGGCGTCCTTTATGGCTGAAAAAGGCAGGTCAAGATAGACGCCTTCGGCTAATTTGATGGTAATTGGCAAAACCGCCAAGAAGGGCAAGTTGATTTTCCCTGCTCACTGGATGGAGCCATGTGGTTACCGTTTAGACTCAGGCCCAAGAAGTGTACTATATTAATATTGTACAGTACGTGTTCTCGTGTCTCGAGTTCTCTTGGTAAGATTGCGTAGCTGGCCAAGAGGTAATCCTTGTTCCGAACAGGGCAACAAAGACAAGCGAGCCAGCCCTAAAGCAGGCGTTGGCACAAAGCCCGGCAGGTAGCACTTGTTGCAAGTTAAGTGAGGTGGGGGATGGGGTAGTTCAGTGGCCACGCGCTCAGCTTCAAGATCTATTAAGACACAGGAAATTTACTATACATCTTGCTCCCGTCGTTTCACCTTGCACTTCGGACATCTTGCTTATATTGGACAGTTTCTTAGCGACGAGCGGCTACAGTACTGTATAGTATATTGCCGCATATGTTAGTTAGTAGCGAATGATGATTGTCTTTTCCGCACCTACCATCGAAAAAGTTTTTTTTATTTGTGGCATTCTCCCACCTTGCTGGAACTCGCGCAAGGCTGACATACTCGGTCACATTTTCCAGTTCTTTTGCAAAAAGCAGATTTACTGACAGGGGGAGAACGTGTCGCAAGTCAATTCGAAGAGAGAAAAAAACAGCTGTGCGCCCTCGACTTGCATATATATATTCATGCGAAAACATCCTGTTGCAAGTGAACCGCCTGCACGAGGAGGTCAACCAGGTACAATCCGGGTTCCACGTTCTCTGCCTCTGCCGACCACGACCTCCCCCCACAACAATGTTGCAAACTCGTCCTCTCCATCAGCCCTGCCTTCTGCACTGCCAGCGGTAGTGGCACGAGTGATGACGTTGGTGGTGTTCGTTGCAGTCGTCATCGGCGAAGGAGCCGAGGACTCAGAGGAGGATGCGAGGAAGGCTTTTGGGGACGCCAGAAAGCCTCCATATCCCTCGCGTCCATGTCCACGTCCACGTTGTGTACTGCCTCCGCACCAATCACCGGGCGCCATGTCTGAAGCAGAATGATGTGGAAGTAAAGGGAATAGTCTGTGGCTGTGAGGAAGTGCTCGCCCCTGCGGAATCGAGGGCGTCGGATAGCACCTCGCTAATGCTTAATAGCGGGCTCGATGGCGGCAATGGCGAGGGCGGACCACAGGCATTGCGAAGCCATTCTATCCTCCTCATGCTCCTCTTCGTCGTCATTAGCTCCTCGGCTTTGGCCAGTCTCCTCATCATCGTCCGATGGGGCGGGTAGCGGTAGCGAGCTTGCCGGTGTATCCACCGATGATGCATTGCCATCTTTATCATCTTTCTCTTCCTTGCCGGTCGCTGCCGCCCCGTCCGCATCTGCTCCCTTTCCCCCGCAGTAGTGCGGCGGCGATGCTGGCCTAGACATCCCAATGCTACGCCCGTTCAACGCTCTGGATCGGCGAGAGAGCGTGGATTATTTTCTGAGTCGGAATATGTTCTCATCGTCTTCATCTGTGCCAGCGTCGGGCGAGGACAGTGGGCTCGAGTGGCAGCTGAGTCAGCGTTCCGTGCGGCGTCAGCGGACGTGCTTCGCATCGGTGTACACGGCGCAAAGATAAGCACAGAGGTCCCCGCAAGTGGCGGTGGGGAGGATGTCCGGAGAGATGACCGCAGCAGCCATGACGGGTGCTGTGATCGCATTCGTGTTGCTGCTTCCCAATGATACCCGACGTGGTTGGATGCCGGCCGAAGGATGGGAGACGACGGTGGTGGCGGTGGCGGCGATCGCTCAACGGACATTAGTCTGCGAGATGTGCGACGGTGTGAATGCTTGCCCTCTGGCTTGCTCGCGTGCATCTTCTGCTTCTTTGCGCGCGAATGCCTCCGCTGACATGTGCGGCTTCGTTGCGGTCGTCGTGCATGCCCATTCGGGAACGACATATGGTTTCTTGACTTGAGAGGGGCCTGGAACTGAGTCTGGAATAAGCACCATAGTAGCAGCTTTGGGAGGTGCAGTGTGTACTGTGTGAGGGGAAGGCAGCTGCAACGGCGCTTCGTGCCGCGAAGAGGTCAGCGCTCAGCGTTCGCACGCGGCGTTTGTAACGACACAAGTTCGCTTGAAAACGTGATCGGGTCTGAGAGCAACAGACGCGACAAGAAGGTGAGTTTTGCGTTGAGCTTTCTCAATGACCTTTGGAGCCCGCATGAGCTTCGGCTAAATCGCGTTTCCGTTTTGGTGTGGCTGTCGGAAGCAACCGTTCCACCATTACGTCGCCCGAATGTATCTGGGTCGAAGCTGGAGTTGGAGCAAGGTCGGATGAAGTATCAGTTGGCTGGTGAGTGGGTTTGTTGAGAAGTTGCAGGAGGAATTGATAAAGCTTTCACAACGAAGGCTCAAGCGCTCAAAAGGGGCCGGATTTGGACAAGGTAAGGTAGAGGAATAGTCGGGCTCATCGCAGCCCTGGTGATTCAGACAACAGCCCTTAATCAACCCCCGTTGTATATAGAAGGCAGTGATAGGAACAATGCAGGAACCAGCCATAAAGCAACATAATGCTGTAGCGTAGAGACAGAAAGTACGGTGGGTTAAATAAGGTCAACTAAAAGCTCGACCCACTCCACGGAATATACCACGTCTCAGAAGAGAAAACATCATAAAATTCGATCCAATAGTACAAGTTCAAATGAAGAAACG
>QFDX01006637.1:0-11818 GCA_003315875.1 Lactifluus piperatus | reverse complement strand
TGAAGCCGACCTTGCAGGATTGGATTGCAGTGGTGGCTGTTGAAGCCTTGTAACATTCATTGGTGTTGTCGGTTGACCTTTGAAGCGCGTTGAGCAGCGGCTGGATAGATCCAGGCGCAACACGTGGTCAGTGGCGGCATAAAGACGGTCCGTTGCGTGCCCGCTTGTCCTCAACCCTCCCTCAACTCAACCTAACCATGCCAGTGCCAAACTCAGCCTTGATGTCCCATATAATATCACAAACGCGTCAGAACATTGAACTCCTCATGGAACACAATGAGATTCCTCGCTCTATAGGACAGGATATGCTCACAAAGCTTCCCACCGCCAGCGATGCTGCTGTGAGGGATCTTAGCGAGCAGACGAGGCGCATGACAATCCCATCGCCACCTTTGCCCCCGCCCTCGGTCAATTATTCTCCCCCTTCTGGACCTCCTCCATCAGGGCCCCCTGCTCGGCGCATGGTTCCACCGCCACAGCCTCGTATACAACGTGCCAAGGCGCTGTGGGCCTACAATGAGAATGCATCAGTAAGCTTGTCATACCAGATTCTCTCACCGTACTAAGCACTAGCTTTCATGTGCTAAAAGGAACCTAACGATTTGTCTTTCCGCGCGGGTGATATCATCGAGATAATCGCCGAGACGAACGAAGATTGGTGGACTGGTAGCGTCAATGGAAACCAGGGACTCTTTCCGTCCAATTATGTGGAGAAGATCTCGGAACCTACCAGACCCCCCTCCTATCCTCCACCTAGTGAGGCTCGTTCACCGGTGTCCTCACCGGTACCATACAACAACGCTCCACCGGTGCGGTATGCACCGGTCTATAATGGACCACCTCCTCCAGGTGGATACCAGCCACAGCCACTACAACCGTATAATGCGTACATTGAGCCCCCAAGTCAACCCATCCCCCCGCAACAAGTCGTTGTCCAGCAAGAAGCTCCTCCAGCCAAACCAAGTCGCTTTGGTGGTGGTGGTTTTAAACAATTAGTATGTGTCAGGTTTGATGCCATCCCGATTTATTGTTAATGTTCATCGAAACAGCTGGCAACGTCTGCTGTCGGTGGCGTGGGCTTTGGTGCAGGTTTGTGGCTCCGTAGTGTTCTACAGGTGTTGGTATTGATGAGCTTTGTTCTTGTGCCAGGTTCTGCCATTGGCGGCGGTCTTGTGAATGCTATTATCTAAGAAACACATATTACAAATGGGTCTGACGGTGCTGCGTGGTACTATCTGGATATGAATATTGGACATACTCGATTCATTACTTAGCGTATGTAGGGTAGTTGTATGGGAGTTATATACAAGTTGAGACCAATCAGAGTACAAGATGCCTCGCTCTCGCGTACGAGTGCCGTAAGTGATACCAGCCACTTAACAACTTGAGTATATATTAGCCTTGTGCCGCTAATCTCGCTACCAATCCATGCGTTTACCCTCTTGCAACCCTCTATCGACGTACTCGACACTTAACAACCCTCCTCATGCACCGTGTAGCCACTTCAGACCCGTCCTCGTCACAAGATCCTGGCCCTTCGCGACCAGGTGCGACCTTCTGCGTTCCTCATACGAGGGGACATCTCTAATACAGCATTGGCACGGCACATTTCTGAACAGTCCTTTTCACACGCCTGCATGCCCTCCTTCCTCAAGGTCCACATTCCGTGCATTCACCCTCTGATGGGAACAACTCCACGTCTGCACCACTCCCGCAAGCGTTGCCGCGGCAACCGACCTTCCTCAAAGTTCGCATCGTAACATGGAATATGCACGAGTCCTTGCCAAAGGTAAACTCGTTTATTACCTTCATGTATACGTACATTCTGATGAGTATCGATGTCCTAAGGGTGACCTACAGGAACTCTTGGGTCATGTGCCGGTGTATAATTCACCCGTCGACGTAGATGAGCAATCATCCACCAGTCTTCCGCACTTACCAAACGATGCAGAACACTCTTACCATCTTGTCGTCATGTACGCGATCTCAACCTTCTAGATTCCCAGTCATTTGTGACTCAATATTCCCACTCCCTAGCGCCGGACAAGAGTGTCCCAGTCTTTCGGGCATTCCACTTGGCCTTGGCGCAGGATTCAAGTTGGGTAGTGGTGATAAGGAGAAGGACAAGGAACATGACAAGGACAGAGATAAAGATAGAGAACGCCCCAATGACGAGCGCGAGACTTCCGACTCGCTCCACCACGAAAGACGCGCTCAAAAGTCCGATTTAGGCGACGAGCCTGTCCCTCACACTCACGGCTGGACTTCCATCCTCGAAGACTTTTTTGTTCACGGCTTGACCGTTGTCGGCCCTGGCGCACGCGCGAAGGGGGACAGAAACCGTGACTCGCATCCCGAATTGGGACGCGCGTCCTCAGTTGGCGATGTTAGACGTCGCCCGAAGACGGGGACCAAAGGCCCATACGAGATGCTCGTAAAAGAGCGCCTGATGGGTATCTACCTCGTGGTATTCGTGCATCGTGATGCGAAGCATCTCGTGCGTGGTGCGTCTTTTTTTATCTCACTTTCTGGGGCGAGACACGTGCTAAAGTATTCGTGGAGGTACATCCAAATCTGCAGTGACCGCGGGGCTCATTGGTGGCCGGGTGGGAAATAAGGGTGCTGTTGGGATCAGTTTGAAGATTGCGGAAACGACAATGCTGTTTGTCAATGCGCATCTAGCCGGTAACTTTACACCACTCCAAGCCTAGTTCCCTCAAGGTGCCTGACTTGGTTATCAACGTGTAGCTCACGAGGGTAAGGTCCCTAATCGATTGGCCAATCTAGCAAAAATCAAGGTATGTCTTCAAGTCCTTCGAGTTCTTCTGCCATAGACAGAACTGGCATAGAACGAGTTGGCTGTGGACGATTTCCTCAAAGCAGACGACCCGCGTATCGTAGCTGAAGGTCTTGGTTTTCTCGCCTAATCCGCACACTCCATCATTTCACACTCCATTCCCAGATATCACTGACCGTTTTGACTTCACGTTTCTTTTCGGTGACCTCAACTTTCGGCTTGACCTCTCACGTTTACACGCAGACTGGCTCATATCCCGTCGTGGTATGGCCATGTTATTCTTACTTTTATTTGACAATGAACAAGTTTTCTCTAGAGTATGCTCAGGCACTCGCATTTGACCAGCTGTACAACATCATGCGGAACGGACAAGCGTTTGTTGGGTTTCGTGAGGCACCCATCGACTTTCCTCCAACTTTCAAATACGATGTTCTACGCACGATCAAGCACAGACGCAGACGTTCTAAGCGTAGACCAGCAGCTGAAGAGGTGCTTAATCCACCCTCACAGGAACCTCACCCCGATGCGAGCGATGAATCAGATCCTGAAAGGCGTCATGACGACGCAGCCAGCGAGTTGAGCTCGGAGGACGAGACCACCGGCGAACTCGCATCTGTCATTTCGTCTGGGACGACATTCTCTCACCGTGACCTGGTATCTGACGACGAGGATAATAACTCGGATGCGGAATCAGATTACCTTCGCAGGAGGATGGCTTATCCCCAAGCTGGCGGCGGGCTCGTCAAGCGGATCTCCATTTCTGCCGCACAACGCGCAAAGTCTAAGTGGGCCGAGTTCCTCCACGCACCCTCTCCCCCACGCCTGATTCGTTCGCGACGTGTCAACGCTCCCACACCCCAGCCCAATGCCAACATCAAGACCGCTCGGAGCGTTCCAACGACGCCGCTCCTTGGCGAGCGTTCAGCCTCATCCCCAGACAAAACCACCGATGGGGTTCTTATGGGCACCGCTTCACTCAGATCGCTCGTGCGTTCGAGTCGATCTTTCATTGGTGACGGGACAGCGGACGAGGACGACGAGGGTGACGACAAGGGCGTGTACGATTCGAGCAGCAAGCAGCGTGTCCCAAGCTGGTGCGACCGAATCCTGTTCAAGTCGACCGTCGAGCCTGATCCGGAGCCTGACGAGGACGCACGATGTACGCCGCAGCGCACGGCCGTCAGCCTTCTGGCGCAGGCCTGGCGCTCGTTCCGGCGCACGTCATCCTCTTCGTTACGCTCCAACTCCACAATGACGACGCCTTCCACCTCTATACCCTCCACTACCGTCACAACCCCCTCCGGCTCATCTACACCCGTGCCCCCCGCCACCGACTCAGAGTCACCCGACAACTCTGCGCGCTTCTTGCCTACACCTTACGTGCCACGTCGCAAGCGCCCACGACCTCGTACGATCGACGTCGTAGCCGCCACATCTTACGCCTCCCAGACAGCGCTTGCGCTCTCCTCAACCCAACCCAGCACCTCGTCAAGCCCTCAGACGTATCGACCTCCTCCAAGCGCACACCCCAGCTCCCCACGTACGAACTCGGCCCCGTCCACCACACTCACCGTTACTCCAGACCAGCACCACCGTGCGATGCCATACTCAGCGTCCCCTTCAAGGACGCCAGTATCATCCCGCGCAGGGTCGTCTTCCTCAACGGCGGCAACGGCAGCGGCGGTGGGGCCATCATCGTCCGGTACGATTAGTGCCGGATCATCAGGGCCGGGATCAGCGGGCGTCGGCTTTGGCGGCGGCGGCGGTGGTATCGGGGGACGGAGTGGTGTTACTGGCAACCCACGCTGGCGGTTGCTCTCCTTCCTCTCACGTGATTCAGATGACTCCCGTCTTTACGATACGACTGGTAGTGAAGACGACGACGACATTGCTGGCATAGGTGCAAGTTCCTCATCTGCCAAAACGCCAGCAACGACCTCCGCGTTAGCAAACGCAATGTCGTCGTCGCCCGTGTCCAGTGCGCTCGATTTAATCGTGCCGCCACCACCACCATCTGAATCACCGCGTCCGCGCAAGGGCGACATCGTGTGTCTCAGTTATAAGTCTTTAGATGATAGAGGAATGCGTCGGCTTGAAGGGCGAAGCGACCACCGGCCTGTCATTGGGGTGTATGCTATATACATATGAATCCGGGGAAGTTACGGTTACGAAGGGATTCCGCATACACACTCCGCGATCTAAGCCTCATATCATATACCGTTTCGCTCCTCTCACACTGTAGACAAGACGCATTGTTACCATCCGTGTCTCATATGTAGTACAATGAATGAAAACTATATCAAGACACTTCAGAAGGAATTTATTGACTTTATATAATTTATAAAGTCACTCTAAAGACCAAAAAGTTGGTAAGTAATAAGTAGTTTACCTCAAGTCCTACTACGAGAAAGTCATCATCTAAAAGCTGATTTGTATATGTAACGTCTATAGAGTCTTGAAATGTCCCAAAGTGTAATAATTACTAGTATCGAAAATCTGGATTGAAACTTGATTTTAGGCAAATGATTGGATGGCATGAAACAACTGTCCTTTCATGGACTGCTAGTAAAGTTGAACGTTGAGCTCCCTGTGGTCATTACCAATTTGTGAATCATCTTCAACACACAGGTGAAGGTCTGGTCAACTTCTAGTGAGAAAATACATCAGGAATTTGAAAAAATCTTAATCCCATCTTAATCGCCCTTAATTGAGCTTAAACAACTCCTAAGAATTAAGGCAGATCCCAAGTTATCTGAGGTCAGCGCTTCTCGCCTCACCAGCAGCAAGTATAACTGATTTGAAAGCCGTGCGAGACACGGCCACGATCGTCGAATAGATGTATTACCGCAAATGTCATTTATGTAGCATACAGCGGGACAACCTGCACGATATCTTATACATCTAAGCAGAGATGGTGACTTCGACTTCGACACCCGGCTCTAAGCTGATACTCGTCTGCAGAGGGGTCTTAGACCTCGGACAGCCAGAAAAAATAAGACAAAACCCACAATCTGCTTGACGATCTCGCTCGAGGAGTGCAGATCAATGAGACGCTTGTGAATCTTGAGCTCATAACGATCCCAGGTCTTGGAACCTTCACCGCAAGGCTAGATGAAAGAGTGAAAAGTTACAGACAACCCAGACGTGCTAAGGTGCTAAGTTGCAGGCGACATACCGTCTTGCGGGTGGTGATCTTGAGGACTTTGGTAGGAAGACGAACGGGGCCCTTCACGCGCAGCTGCTTATCTTTGGCGCGGTTGATGAGGTCATTTGAGACTGTGCATATATATTGACGATGAGCATTAACTGCGCTATAGACACAAGACAAGAAAGACGAACACTTTTCGAGGTTACGAACGTTGCTACTAGTGAGCGTGATGCGAATTTTGTGGAGTTTGGCTGCAGGCACAGGGCCAGCGGCGTCGTATTCTTTTTCGCCCTTAGCGACGTAACTCATACTTGAGACAGAGGTGACTGAGAGGCGATGATTGAAGGGGATGATAGACAAAAAAGCAAGGTTAAAGTTCAGTGTTGATTCTGGAAAATGCCGTGATTACCTCAGCCACCCCGAGACAGTCATCTGCTCACCCTTGCCATTGAAGAAGTTACAGTAGCTAGCCCGGTATGCAAGGTCAGTTTCACCTATTGCATTACTACAGAACCCCTTCTCACTCACAATTATGTATAGGTTTTAATAAATATTACCCACCTGATTACGATGATGCTAAGCATAAAAGTCTTAACGCCTACAGAGGTCTGTACTATCCGCAATCGGTGTTATTCCAGTCATCTTAGTGAACGCGTTGAATAGGCAAGCACGCCCTAGGAGACAGAGCCAGAAAACTTGATCAAGGTATTCTGATTACTCGCTTCGAACTACCCTTCAACATCTGGTGGTAAGACAGACCACACTCCCGTAACTTTATGCAGTCTCATCATCCCTCATATTTGCCACGCAGCGGAACATGCGAAGCACACATCGGCATGGGGGTTCGCTACAATGCAGAGAAAAAGAAGATTGGCATGTACTACTCCACGCCCATATTTTCTTTCCGGTGCAAGTGCCATCTTTGCAGTGGCTGGTTCGAGATCCAGACCGATCCCCAGGTTTATACCCACCCCCCCTTCTTTATTCGACGCTAAATTTAGCTCTAATGTCCGGTGATTGTCGCAGAACACTCGCTACGTCGTTGTTTCTGGTGCGCGTCGAAAGGAAGAAGACTGGGACCCGGCAGAGAATGGAGGTTTTGCCGTCATAGGTACGCATATCCTACCCCCCACTTCTTCTCCTCTCTTGTCTGAACCTATCTATGCAGATACGGATGGCAAAACAGAGCCCGTTGATCCTCTTGCCGCGCTTGAAAAGACGGCAGATGCGCAGACGCATGCCACAAAAGTACAAGCCCCGCACCTTGAGCAACTCGAGGATCTCTCCGCACACTATAACGAAGATCCATATGCCCACTCGCAGCGTGCTCGCAAGCGTTTCCGTGTCGAAAAAAAAGCAGAACAGGCGCGAGCCGAAGCAGACAAGAGCCTCAAAGAAAAGTACGGCCTTCCAGCCGAACTCACGCTTGAGCGTGCAGATGATGCCGGTGCCGCGGCGGAGGCGCGAGACGAGTGGATGCGAGCTCGCGCGGAGCGAGCGGGGGAGGATGCCAGGAAGAAGCGCCGACTGGCGATGGAGGCACCTGTTCTTCCCGCCACCTCCTCACGGCGCACTTCGGCAGCCTCATCGGAGTCTGCCACGTCAACCGCAGCGTCGTCGCTCCGTGCACGCATACTGTCGAACAGTGCTCGGCGCACGGCAGCTGGCAGTAGTGGTGCGAGTACCCTCTTTCCTCCTGTTCCTCGAAAGAGCTCGAGTAGTATCGCGGCCGGTATCGCTCTGCGTAAACCTTGACAACCTCCACGGTTACTCTTTATATACGTTCCGATCTCACTCTTCCTTTCTCATAAATGGGTCTCTTTTGTACGCTTTGTAGCCATAGTATTGTACATCGCACGTCGTCGGCTGCCCACTAGTCTACACTGACATTATGAATACCTCCCCTTCTCCACTTTGCACTAGTATCTATTGTATTGATATCTTGTTCGGGCTTGATTGACTGTCCGTAACCCGCAACGAGAGTACGGATTCGGTCACACAAAACAAAAAATGAGGCCCGTGCATGGAGAAGACATGAGGTTCAATCAGAGATTGGGTCTACCCTCTGCTCCACTTCTGTGAATCCGAGACCGCGTCGCTGAATGGTCGCCACGAGGTCGGCGCAGGGTCATTACTGAATTGCAATCAGAAATTACCTACGACGGAGACAAACTGAGCTCACCTTGTTCTTCCTGTCTTCGCGTTAAATTGTCCCAGATACGAAGTATGAGTTGTCTCTGATTGTCCAGTTTCCGTCCTGATCCGGAGCTGCACGTTGCAGATGATCCCTATGCTGTTCCACAAATGCAATGACGTGGTGGGGGACATAGTGTGCCTCAAGTTCTGCGCCAGACGTGTAGGCAAATCGCGGTAAAATATTCATCGCTTGAGGGTTCATAAAAGTCGACTCTGTGATGGGCAATGTCAACAGCACTTGATAATCGGCATCCGTTGGTTGATACGGCTGTGCCTGCAGTAGTGGGGGCTGAGAAGGCCCTGGACCCAATCCCTGTTGGCTCCTCAATCGAAGAATGATGAAAATATAGGAAATGTCGAATTGGCGCAAGGAGGAATCGACATATAGCTGCCGCAATCGCTGCGCTATTAAAGGCGCGCACCGTGGTGGCTGAGAAGCATCCCCGGGAGGCATGGCAGGGATACCCACAGCGGCGCCGATAATAGGCCACTCATCGTTCGCAGTAACCTAGAATAGAACGTTAACCGGAGGCATGCTCGAGGACACTATTATAGACGCACTGAATCAAAGCCACCACGCGAAAATACTGCCTTGTGCAGCAACCAGGGGTTGATTTGTCGTCCATCAGAGATGAAGTCGCGGTCGGTCGTCCTGATACCTTGATTGCGGGCGAACTGCGCGAAAAAAGCTTTGAAACGATCTTCAATCAGCACGGGAAACTTGTTGGTCCGGGTAGGCTGCTGTGGGGGTCTTTCAGCTACTGGATAATGTCCTGTAGGTCGTTGACTTGCCCCAAGCCACGGTGTCCTATTAATTGTTTGCTGGGCAGGGTCACCACTGAATCGCAATCAGAAATTACCTACGACAGAGACAAACAGAGCTCACCTTGTTCTTCTTGTCTTCGCGTCAATCATGTCCCAGATACGAAGTACGAATTGTTTCTGGTTGTCCAGTTTTGCTCGAATAACCAGTCGCTGGGGATCATCCTCACCAACAGAATTGCTAGCGACAAGAAATTCTTTCTCCCCCTCCGTCACAAATTGCATTAACTGTTGGGATAGGGTGAAAAGTTGCGGTAG
The DNA here is from genome assembly GCA_003315875.1 of Lactifluus piperatus. NCBI lineage: Eukaryota > Fungi > Basidiomycota > Agaricomycetes > Russulales > Russulaceae > Lactifluus > Lactifluus piperatus. Next base: position 2,597 of record QFDX01006637.1, on the reverse strand, counting down.
CGGTGCATCGGCTATATTATTGAAACCGGGCATCTGTTGTCCCTCTTGTGGGGAGGCATGCGATGATGGAGCCGAAGCCGATGGGAGACTAACAGAGGGAACTGAAGCGGTGGGTTGGACAAGGTTTTGTTGTAGAGATCCTTGTCCTTGAGGGATTATCATCCCAGAGGGGTGAAGGTATTGACCTCCATCCTGCTGATGTTCACTCTGTGCGAGGAGCATGTCCAAGAGAGGAGTATTCATTGGATCCTGAAAGTGAGTTGTAGAGGCTTGCATCATAGCGAAGCGCTCGCGTGCTTGGTCTTGTGTTATTATTCCCTGAGCAACTTGATTACGCAAGACTTGTATAATCTAAGAAAAGAAAAGAATATGAGCGACGGAAAGTCTGAGGTACAGTACGCGCGGGAGACCCTTGCTAACTAAGCAAGCGATTTGAATGTCAAAACTGGGGCAGGCTAAATGCATCGAGGGAATGACTTTCTCAGGGCGCATGTGAGAGATGAGAAAATACATAGATATTACACTACTTTTGCCCAACGCGAGGTCGGTGTGATAGCTGATTGAAAGTGAGACCCACCTGTTGTTGCGGCGATACATTTATGACGCCTCCATGCATCAGTTCACCGCTGGAATGCTGCTGCTGCTGCTGTTGTTGTTGCTGCTGGTGCTGGTGCTGATGCTGTTGCTGCTGTCGGTGCATCTGTCGTGCCCACGCTCTGACTTCCTCCGGTTTCCTGCTGATCCTACCAAGCGTAGGTTGAGTACCAAGTGGCTGTGGCTGTTGCGGAGGGCGGTGCTGAGCCTGTTGAGAGGTGAGGCCTTGAGGAAAGTGTTGCCGCGACGGTGATACATTTATGACGCCTCCATGCATCAGTTCACCGCCGGAATGTTGTTGCTGCTGTTGTGGCTGGTTCATTTGATTACTAGTCTTGTGTCACCATGCCTTGAGCAGCCAGAGCACGCAAGACCTGTACAATCTGAGAAAAGAAAAGGAATGTGAAGTCTGAAGATCTGAAGATCTGAGGGTACGCGCGGGAGAAATTTCGGTTTCGGAGTCAGACCCATTGCTGACTAAGCATACGATTTGAATGTCAAAACCAGTGGGTGTGGTGAAATGGTGAAGATTGGACTCTCGGAAGAAAGGAGCTCCAGCGACTCTGCAGTCCTCGAAAAATGTAAAATTTTTGTTGTAGCCCAATTCTTGCCTGCCTTGAATATGTGGTGACTTGGACTTCAAGTTATGGTAGTACTACTGGTCTCTCACTCACCATTTCCCCTCTGACTGAGCCCGCGATTTCTCCTGGACAAGCTGTCTCAACGTAACGAAGTATGCGACTTCGAGCACCGTAGAATTTTGAATTGAACTAGATGCTTTCTCGTTGGGACGCGGAGTGTACATATTGACGGAGTGCCCGCTGTCCCCATGTTCGCTGACGCATTATTACATGCACGAACAATTCGTAATATCACACAGCTCGTTATTGCGTCGCACCGTGGCTGACAGGACATCCACCTATTCAATTCATGATCGGCAAGAAATCCTCGGTATCGAAAGCAAAGCCAAACGACAAGTAAAAATACAGAGAGCAGCTAACAAAGGTAAGAGAAAGAAAACCAAGGGAGGGTGTACGCAAGATGAGATGTACGCGTGAAATTGAAGTGGGTGGGGGGACCCAAGGCACTTAAAGAGGCAAAAAAAAAACAGCACATGGCGAAATCCAACTAAATCCACAAAGCGGGAGGAAGCAGTCATACGATAATTGAACAGACGATAAACACAAGACGGGAAGGAACGAAGAGAAACAAGGATTAGATAGGCACATAACAGAACTGTCGGGGAAAGGCGTCAAGTGATGGCACCCTGGCTATGCCATGCTTGATCAAAGGTCTCCATTAGGCCATCCTATTTCCACCCTGATGTTTGTTGGAACACCGTATCCCCACCTGCAATTTGTTTACAGACGTTCTGACGAAGTAGGTCATATGCCTCCTCTGTCTTCGAGTTGGATACCTGGGGAGAACCTGCGTGGCCCATGTGAGGGTGGTCCTGATCAGATGTGGACTCTGGGCTGGGATTCGTAGTAGACGAACCCGCAGTGAGATCCGGGGTAGGTGTGTCTTCGAACGCCGTAAAGTCGAAAAACTCAGTGAATACATCATTACCAAGTAGATGTGGTGGGGACGTTGATGGGAGATCACCGAAGCCAAACGACGTTACCACAGTCGCATTGTCAATGTCCGTTGAGGGAGGGTAGGTACTCATTGGGTAGGCCTTCCCAATCAGACTTCACCCACTTCGGAGACGGCGCGGTCACATAGTGCTATCGGCATCATCGTCACGGACCCTCTTCGCACCACCTTTTGTCTCCATAGGCGTCGAAGGCGTAGGAGTCGGGGCGACAACAGACGTCGCTATTGGTGTCTCAACGCTGTTGGCCTTCGCTGAGACCTTGCGACGCTGCTGGGACTTCGGTGTCTCAGGGGACGGTGCTGTGATTCCAGGTGTTGTTGCCTGTGGGGTCGGGGTTGAGGCAGTTTGAATTGGCGGCGGGGTCGAGGTAGATACTGCTGCAGGGGGCTGCGCTTGCGATAGTTTC
>QFDX01006626.1:0-19992 GCA_003315875.1 Lactifluus piperatus | reverse complement strand
TCTCTTTCTTATTGAAAGGACCCTTCGTACGAGGTGTTCATACGATTTGCGAATGAAGAGCCGCTAGCACATACTGGGTTTAGATAGCGGAGCCATCCCCTTCGAGGAATCAACGTTTCCATTGCTGTTCCAGCCACATAACTGATGACCGCAAGGAACATAGTAGAGACCAGGACCGTTTGCTGCGGCCGTCCTCAGAAAGGTTGAGAACCGGAGAATGCTACTCACTGGTTTGAAGTAATAGATCTCCGCTATAAACACCCTTGATGAGCTACAGCGATCCCCCACCGCAGAGGCGGATGCTCACCAAGGACGCCACCGAAGGCTGAGAGCCCGATGCCGATGAAAAATGAGCGGAATGTCCAAGGGTTCAACGATGGGTCATCCTCGACGGAAATGACATGCGTGACGATGTCTCGCTCGTTTTGGAGGACACCGGTATTGTCGCTTTCAGTCGTTGACTCTACATTGACATTAGAGTAAAAGGGATTCTTCTCTGAGGTGTCAGAGTCTACCCGCTTCTCGCTAGAAAGCGGGGTCACAGTTGCCGAAGGAGATTCCATGAAGACTGTCACCCAAGCAAAGCGCACAGGAGAGGAAGACACGCTCTGTATATCTGGCATGAAACTCTTTTAAACCCGCATCATAAGTAAGGATAGGCCACGTCTGGGTACAGCTTCTCCTTATCTCAATTATGGGGACCTTGCGAGGATGAACGGGCTTCGCCACGGGCCGTGGATTTCTAGCTGATGAAAGCATATGGACGCAGAATCAGCACACGTGAATTTATCTATTTCATAGAAGTAGAATTAAGTGTCCTGACCCGAAATGGAATGATGAATTTAACGAAGAGAAGGGCAGAAAGATCGCTTCCCTCCGAATCCTCGCCGAGCCGGACTGCAGATAGTGCGGTCAACATGCATGTGTCAAGACAGTGCTAGATTTAGTTAGATTGACCTACCGATTTGTAACTGGAACTGCCTCTGCAAAAGTCCGATAAGATCCTGCAGGGTGACATGAGCCCCACAAACCTCATGGGCAAAGTGGTTCTCGGGCAACCTCAGTGTTTGCAGTGGCGACCTGGCGTGAGACAATGTTAGTGTCTAAAAATTTATATGTACAGTAGTACTGGCTGGGCAGACAAACAGTTTTGTCGTAAGATTGTATCTGTTGCCGGCTATAGAGGTGCGGTCGGAAGAGAGTGGAGTGAACTGAGTTATCACAAGGTAAATTTGAACACGCTACTCCATGTACAGTATAGGCCGGGCGCGGGATGTCAACTTGAATTGAAGTAAGCATCCTCATGGCTGAGAACTGAGGCGACCACAGGGCTGCCTTCAGCTTCATATGTGAGGTTCTGCTGGGGTAAGATACGAGAATTCCATGGGTAGAATAAAATTTCCACATGAGCTGGTAAATTTTTTCCCGTTCTTGGTTGCACCCCGTGGTCGGAAGATCGTTCATTCCTAAAATAACCGAGCATCGAACTCTTGGTTTTTGGTTTGCTAACGGTATCGATCAGTATTGCCTTGTGTTTCGCTTTTTTTGTGTTATGATCCGACGCCATACTGTACATATCGCTTCCCCACCTCGCACCTCTCGAGATCCCCTTCACCTTCAGCTTCTTGTGTCGCGCCTGCAGCCGACCTCAGTTTGCAGGCACCCGCAAGCTTGAATGACTTCAAGTTTCACACCCGCACTTCTCGTTCTACAGCCTCACTTTGTGACCACGATTCTTGACATGCTTGACATAATGATCATATGAGAGCCTCTGTTGGATTGAAAGATAAGCGAAGCAACCCATCACTGCATTACTGTTCGACGTTCAACATATGAGCCTCATGTCTAGTAGCCCTCAACGTTACCACATTCCCTCCTTGAGGTTGCTTCGACTTCGACTTCCTCCTTCTGTTCTCCTCATTGGCCCTCTTTCTTTCGTCGTGATTGCCTTGGCCTTGGCCTTCTCTTTTTTACCTTATTCAATTCTCCCTTCTTTTCTGCCACAAGGGGTGGAATTCAGCTTGTGGCTTGACTGCGTGGAATGTTTCGGCATTTAGGGTGCGGCTAGGCAGGGTACTTGCAACTAACAATGAGAAACAAGTTCATGGCATCCTCCCAGTCGCTTGGTATTACATATCTCTGTCCCTTGCCATTCCTTCTCTCTCCCAGACTTTGAGCATTATAACACTTGTTGATTCCGTGGATGAGGTCCCGCAATACCCTGGTAGAGAACACTTGATGATGGACTTGAATGCTACATAGGTGACATGAAGATAGCCCGCGAATCCACCTGAGTCTGTACTGGAGCAATAGATTGATGCTCAGAGGTGCAAGGTGATAGGGTACGAGTGACAGAGGCAACGACGAGGAGAACTGTCAAGGATGTCAGTTCGTAGGGGGATTGTGGCACTATTGGGAGAAGGCTGGGAAAGAGGCCCCCTCTAACCGTTCCCTTGGGCCCCATGTCCGTCTCTTCTCACCTCTCACTGTCTCAGCGGAGACTCCTAGAAACAAGACCTGCTTCGCAATTCGGGCTGTTTTGGTTCTTTTCTTTTCCTTTTCAGACTCGGGTGGCAACAACTCCTAATTGTTTCAACTCTCTGGCTCAACACAGGCACCAAGGGTTCTTGCTGACGTACGATAACGGTTTCTAACGTCGCTCACTTTGCTTGTCCGCGGAAGCAGCGTGAAATCGGCACACTTCGCATTGATCTACGCCAAGAGTACAACGTCGATTCTCTGTTGGTTCCAGACCCGCCGCACAACGGCGAGTGCTCTAGGCTTTGAATTAAAGGTCCTCGCGGACACTGAAGGATAGTTACATATAGGAGATAGCTTACTGCGTACGGTTCTGTATATCAGATACATGTGAATGGCTTCATCGAGAAGGATGGTTGTAACCGACAGAACAGCAATGCTAACCAGACAGGGAGATAAGTGCAAAGAATTCATGACAGCTGATCAGTAAGCTTATTGATGACGATACCGTCACCGCAGTAACATAAACTATATCCATGTCGTTGAGAGAAACCAGTGATATTGACGGCTAGTGGGTCTGTGTATATGGCATGTCAAGCGTGTTAATGCCAGTGGTCTAGGGGGAAATATATGCATGAAGCACAGAGAGAATTGGAGAGACAGCATAGGTTAAAAGGAAGACACCGGCGTCACTGTTCAAGAGAGATTACGTAAATAAAGTAGAATTCGCGTTGTCACGCTACGTGTTCTTCTGTGCTCTCATGGCATTCTCTTTAGCTCGTTCATACGCCCCCATAGCCGGTTTGGGGCGGCGAGCTGCATCAACCATTGCTCTCAAATATGCCAACGCCGCATATTCCGCTGCACTCGCCAAGTCGCCCCAGGTCCTGACAAAAGTCCAAGCCGAGCTTAACGCCATCTCGAAGTCCATTGAGGACAGCCCAAATCTCAAGACATTCGTTACAAATCCCACACTTTCCGTCAAAGACCGTAATGCAGGTCTCCCTGCCCTGTATGCGCGCGCGGAAGGTACAGGCGCGAAGAAGGAACCAGTATCAGAGATCACAAGGAATCTTTTCGTGTTGCTTTCGGAGAATGGACGTCTGGGAGAAACGGCAGGGGTTATCGAGGGCTTCAATGAATTGGTGGCTAAGCACAGAGGGGAACTCAATGTTACGGTCACTTCTGCTGTCCCTCTTGGAAAAGATGTCTTGTCCCGCCTCGAAGTCACGCTGAAGCAGTCCCAAACCGCTCAGCAAGCGAAGTCGCTAAAGCTGACAAATAAAGTACGCCGTCATGTCTTACGCGACTGTCGTATGCAACCAATATCTATCTAGGTGAATCCTTCCGTCTTGGGTGGTCTGGTTGTCGACTTTGGGGAGAAGACAATCGACCTGAGCGTCTCATCACGCATTAACAAGCTCAACAACCTTCTTCAACGTTGGTATCAATTCCCTACTCTCTCTTTGAACCTACTCATATTTGTTTCTCGGATAGAATCCGTTTGAAGTTAGCTTGGAGCTTGGAGATAGTTTTATAGATCACTAGTTGTGTCATCAAAATATAAGTTACTTGTCATGTGACCCTCTTGTAGACCGTCGCGCCGTGCTGCACAATGGAATGGATTAAGTCTCCTTTCATTCAGGCCCATAGTGGCATACCCTCAGCTAAGTTACCAAACTTTGAACTATTGCCTTTTTCGAACTATTCCGTCCGCGTTCCACCTCTGTCCCAATCTTGGACTGTGTTCAATGCATGCGCAACGTGACTCGTCGAACACAGCAAGATGGGAAGTCTTGTCTGGTCAGTACGCATCGTGTGAGACTAGTATTCGTCTCCCACTAACCCCAAACGTGTTATCAGCTTCGCAATCTTCATCTTCGTCTAGCAGTAAAAGCCCTTCTAACTTGGGACGCGTGGATTTGACCCGTATGGGTTCCTCATCGAAACGTAAAGCTACCTTATCTCCAGAAGGAGCAGCCCGCCCGCAGAAATTGGCCCGCACCGACACATCCCATCGTCCTGAAACAAGTGTGATGGAAAATGAGGTCTCATCACGCTCACGTCTTTTCGGTTCTCGCGTAGGCATCGTTTCGCCCACCAACCCGAAGTCAGCGAAGAAAAAGGTGTGCTTGAAACGAACTCATGAACTCGTGCACTCACTTGTTAAGACTGGCTACGGTACGTCCAATATATTGTTAATGCGTGGGTGTCGATGATTGATCGTCGCCAGATAGTGGTAATCTCAAGCGAAACAATGCCCCATCTAAGCCTCGCAAAGCTGATCACAACTTAGAAGGTTAGCCTGTTGCTACAATCTCCCATCCCCTTCCTCTCTCATTGTAAAGCAGATGCTGATATTCCTATCTTCAAGTTGTTGAATCAAGGCGCCCCGGAAGTCGTAGCGACGTAATCGTGCTGTCATCAGATGATGATACACCAGCCCTGGGCAACGCAAGCAATCCGATCGTTCTCGACAGCGACGATGAGGCAGAAAACAGCCATATAGAGCGAGTTTCTGCCACTCCCCCATTATTAGAAGCTGCTCGATCTATATCTCGGCGCAAAAAAAGTCATCCCTTGTCTCCGTCTGACTCGACACGCTCACGCTCGGGGTGCTTCCACACCCCACAAAGTAGAAGGTCCTCTCCGAACATCTCTAATTCCGGTAGTGAAGACGTGTTTGTCTCTAGCAATTCCCTTGAAAATGAAAACCCGACAACAGATCAATCGCTCTCCCCGAGGCAATCTCCCGACTCAGAGCCACCATTGTCGCCAATGGTACCACCATCACCACACCTCGACATGCACTCAGCTCAGCCAGTAAATCCACCCTCCATTGTGACGCCCCAAACTCAGCCCACGCCGCCGTCCGTCCAGGATGTCCCTGGGTCTCGGGACAAGGCAGCGATCACAATTTCAAACTCAGTGCGTGAGGGGCCTTCGGCTTCCCTCTCTCCGAGGACTCCCAAGTCCAGACGAGGGGAGATCTCTCGTTTCCTTGCAGCAGCGCGTATATCCTCTTCACCGACGCGTGTGTCCTCTTCTCCCAATCGAGTTGGTGAACACCACCACCATGTCTCAGCCGATTCATCTCAAGGTCCCGTCCGCGGAACATTGTATAGCGGTCCATTGGGCTTATGGAAAGACTTTTTCAAAGCTACGACAGCGAAGTCAGTTTCTCTATCAGGGCCCTCTCGTGATAGTCAGAGACAAGGTTGTGCACAGCTTAGGGATGTACCAAGCATCCCGCGAGCGGACTCGCCTTGTAAAATATCGTCTATGCTTGCTTCACCGTCTGCTAAGAAAGCGCCGATTAGAACCAGCTCGGCACGGTCAACTGTTGGCGAGATATGTTCACCGGACAATGTTGTGGTTACAAGTGGTGATAGCGCTTCCTCAGCCTGCGCCGGTGAGCCCCGAATCTAATACTCCGTCAGAGCCAGCGCATCCGCTTACTGTACCTTCAGATATAAGTCCCACGTCTCAGGATGGCCAATTTCCTGGTCTTTCTGTTGTCCAATTCACCCCTGCCCGCATGATGCTTGAGTTTGCTCCCAAGGTTCACTACTCTCGAGACATCCCCCACTCTGTACAGGACCTTATGAACACTGTGGAAGCTCACTATCGCAGGTCAACCATGGCAAAGGAAATGTTCGAGGCTGTCATTTACGAGAACACGTACGAGGACGAGCCGAATGCCCCGCGCATCTCGATCGTCAATGACGTCAATGATGATCTGGAGGTGACACCTGCCTGGGAGTTCCACTACAGTAATCGCATATGGCATAGCGATGACGTACCTCTACCTGACTTTGCCAATCTTCGGGGGTGCGACTGCGAGGGATTCTGTGACCCGAAATCTCGAACTTGTTCTTGCTTGAGGAGACAACAGGAGTACAGTGGACATATACCTGGGTTTGTATACGATGACAGGGGTCGACTCAAGCAACGGGGTTTCCCTATTTTTGAATGTAACGATCTCTGCGGCTGCCTTGAGGGCTGTCGCAATAGGGTATGTCCATGCCAGATCCTGCGAGACCTTTATAACTGATCCTGCGTGAAGGTGGTCCAGCATGGTCGACAACATGCCGTCAATATACGAAAGACCACTAATAAAGGATGGGGTCCGTTATGAAAGTGTGATAGTTTCGCTCTGTGTTATTTAACGTGTCTTCTAGGTGTCTTTGCTGGGAGACAGAAGATTCCGAAGGGTTCATTTATTGGTGTCTATGCCGGTGAACTTCTGACGGAAAATGAAGGCGAGGCAAGGGGCATGTAAGTGACTCTTTACAACATAATTTGCAGTGCGCGCGCTGACTTGCTGTCTTAGCATGTATAACAAGTTCGGTAGAACATATTTATTCCAACTTGATTTCTATCACCTTCGTGGCAACGATGGCGGCGACGACGACGAATGGCAACCAAAATATGTGATTGATGCCTATCACGCTGGAAATGTGAGTAACAATGATTTCTTTATAATATAACATTAATTGACTTTAAGTGCAGTTCACTCGTTTTTTGGCACGTTTACGATTATACGCCGATGGATCATGTCTGATTTACATTTTCAAACAGAATCACAGCTGTGATCCAAACTGCGCGATGAATGCTTGCTATATTAACGAGGCCAATCCTGACAAGCCCCTTCTAGCCTTGTTTACGCGACGCGACGTCCTACCATGGGAAGAGCTTTGCTTTTCATACTCCGGATACGAATCTGATGAAGAGGTGTGTCCACTGTCCTACCATATCCCACGAGCTACTCTAATTCTGTGATAGGACGATGATGACTCACATGCCAATAATAATGGAGATGCTGTGTATGCAGCATGTCTATGTGGAGCCAGGACGTGTAAAGGATACATGTTCAAGTGAGCTACCCGCTACATGTACATGCTGGTATTCCATGGTTACTTGTAATGGATGATCTGAGTGGTTGATATACTGTACATACAACTGTGCCGGTGCAAATATTACTGTAATGTAATCTACTACTTAGACAGTTAGCACTGCCAAATGCTTGATCATTGGTTTCCAAAAATCATTAAAAGGTACCCTTCGATAGCTCAGTTGGAAGAGCGTGGGACTGTAATGGATACATTTGTGATCCCAAGGTCACTGGTTCGACCCCGGTTCGAAGGATTATTTTTGCTTGCGATGTTGGGCAGCTTTTTATCCAAGATGTCCTGCACTGAATGCAAGCCTGCGTTGATGTACGCTCATAATTAGTTGTAGAGTGACTATGCGACAGCGCACGCAACGTGTTTTTTATACGTCATATCTAATCGCCTTGATCCGGGTATTGACTCAGCTCTCACTTCCTCTGCTTTATATCTGACTTGTTAGATACTCCCTTCATGGCCGACGTACAGACAACGGAACAGGATGACAGACCACTGTTCACCTGCTTATCGTGTTCAATTGCATTTCTCACCGCAGAGGAGCAAAGTATGTCTGCCTCCTTTTGGCCTCTCCCCAGATCGAACGCTGACCGTGTGCAGGGGAACACTATCGCTCAGACTATCACAGGTATAATATGAAACGCAGGGTAGCATCACTCCCTCCAGTTAGCGCTGCTATTTTCAATCAGAAAGTGCTCGAGAGAAAGAAAGAGACAGCAGTGGGGCTGTCGCCTAAAGGCTCGACCTGTGAAGTATGCCAGTAAGCGCCCATCCTTTCTGTTGCTTTTTAGAGCTATCGATGACGTGTCACCAGCAAAACATATACGACGGAGAATGCGTATCGAACGCATATCCTTTCCAAAAAGCATCGCGAAAATGAAGTTAAGGTTCAGTCCCGGTTAGACCGCCCACATCCACACACTGGCACCGCGGGGTCTTCAACTGTGAAAGGGCCATCCCTAGAAGACCAGACTCCCATTCTTCCCTCTTCCACTACTCGAGACGTACTACAAACGTGTTCTACATCGACGCGGCCCGACGCTGATGCTCGGGAGGATGAGGGCACCTTAACCCTCGATGAGAAGATAGCGGCCGTGCGCTCGCGGCTTTCTTCTTCTCACTGTCTCTTCTGCGTCCATGTCTCTTCTTCTCTGGAGGATAACCTTGTTCATATGTCAATCGAACACTCCTTTTTTATCCCCGATGCGGAATACCTCGTCGATCCAGCCGGACTTATAGTCTACCTTGGGGAGAAGATCGCCGTGGGCAATGTCTGCATATACTGCAACGGGAAGGGTCGCGAGTTTTACAGCCTTGATGCCGTACGCAAACATATGATCGATAAAAGCCACTGCAAGATCGCGTACGACACCGAGAATGACATGCTCGAAATCTCGGACTACTACGATTTCTCTTCGTCCTATCCTGATGCTGAAGAATGGCAAAGGCGTAAGGAGGAAAAGCGAGCAGCGAAGAAGGGGGAAAAAGCTGCTGCCACCGCCGGCGCTGCTGCTGTAGAAACTACAGGAGATTGGGAGGACGTGGACGACGACTCTGGTGGAGAAGTAGACGAGGTGGTTGATGAGCCACCCTCTACAGACGATGACGATGACGACGACGAAGAAGATGATGATGAAGATGACAGCTCTGACACGGACAGCATACCCGCAAACCAGATCACCATCGGCGACTCGCACCTCGAGCTAATCCTGCCTTCAGGTAGCCGCATCGGCCACCGCAGCATGCGTCGCTATTATGCGCAGTCCTTCACCGGCACAGCGCGAGGTGCCAGCAGCGGAGGGATGCATGGGGAAGATGACCCCAACTCTGGCCGTGCGCTCGTGCGTCAGTTGCTCGCCGGTAGACACAAGTCGGCGCTTGTACCACGTAAAGGCGGATTTGGCGCGTTTGGCGCGGGGATGCAAGTAGTGAAAGCGCGAAATCGTGGGGAAGCGCGCGAGGCAGGACGCCATGTCCGCGAGTTCCGGGACCAGAAGCGTAAAGAGGATTATAAAACACGCGTGGGGTTCGCGCATAATCACCAGAAGCATTACCGAGATCCGCTACTCCAGGTCAGTTCTTCACGCTTTTCTACCTTTCTCCCGGAAGAACGAGCATTTACTGCTCTTTTTCTTTCTTTCTTTTTTGCGAGCTTATCTGAGTTCTCACAAATTTTTTCAGTGATCATGATCGTTTTTCACCGCAACTTCGTGATGTGTGATGACTTGCTGTCTTTACGAGCCTGCTATCTTGTGCGGCTATGTGGTGCACTGAGTATGTTGGAAAATGTCTGTAATTCAGTGTTGTTCTATTCGTTCCCCACAAGAACACACTACTACTATGGGACTGTGGGACCGTGTCAAATGAGTGTCAGGCGCACTAGGTATAGAATATCTAATTGTGCAAAGTGAGCGTGACGATGTACAAGAGGAATAATAATCTAGGCTGCTGGTACCGAATAGCGAGTTCGAGGATGGGATATCGGATATCGTAAAAACGTACATCGTGAAGCGGGAATAATTACGTCAAGAGAAATGTCAATCTTAATCAGAAAAATGGAGGCAAATCCTCAATAAACATAGGCTGCGGGGATGACCCCTTCTCGCCTCGTACGCATATCACGAGCGTACCACCACCTAGGTCAGACACGTTTCCGTCAGAAAAGCTCAAAACACTAAGAATCTGAGCGCTTACGAAGGATCGTGGTCATCAAGAATTTCGAGCTCTTGCCCAACCACTAGCGACAACTCGCCGTCCTCAGTACCATCAAACGAGTAGCGCGCATGCGCAGGCCGTCCCGTCTCTTCACCTCCAAGGCCACCTCCAAACGCATCTGATGGTGTCTCTGCCCGCAGGTAATTACTTGCATCAGGCCCAGAGAGGGGATCGTGCCCTGTACTAGAGGCACCCGCGTCAGCGGCTACCGCTTCCTTCTCTCCACTGATATTATGGTGTGGACTCTGACTTCCCAGAATACTCGTGGTCGCGGCATTGATATGTTCAAGCAGGGACGATGGCCGATGCTCTGTCGAGTCATCATCATCGCCTATATCTGCAGGATCGAACTTGCTGAGGGCCTCATCTCGACGAGCGAAAAGAGTCCAGAGTATGCCAAGTAACACAAGCAGGAAGATAGTGCCAGCCCCGATGGCGATGGATATTAGAATGACTAGGCCGGTGGCAAGGGTACCTGTCCATTCAGGGTGTGATTAGCATCCAGGCCAAGAAAAGTCTATAGGTCTTACCATGCTGGACGAAGCTGAAGTTTGCGATTGAGTTGAAGAGACCAGACACCGATCCAAGGCTTCCGGACGCCGAGGCCGAGACAATATACGGGATAAACTTTTGACCATCGAATAAGATCGAGGAAGCCTGTCCAAACGACGAATCGAGAAGGCTTCCAGACATCAACAGCATCCGATCACCCTGGATAAGGCCTTGTGCCTGATGTTGACTTTGGAGTGGAACCATCTTGAGCTGAGAGATGGCGCTGGTACCCCCGAGGCTAGAGCCCTGCGAGGTCCAGGTATGGCCATTCCAGGCAGCCAAGAAAGAATAAGTACCATCTGTAGAACTGTAGAAATATGAATTTCCCGACTGCTCGTTATGCAAATAGACACGCACCGCCCGGCGGCGAAGATGTTACTCGTGTTGCCATTGTTAACTGTCACGGCAGTGACAGGACCAGGGAGGTCTACACTGTCGCCTATGGTACTCCAACTTGAATTGCTAAATGTGAACTGCATGACGTTAACTGAAGGCGGTCCCGATAATGCGATAGAACCGCCAGCTACGAGCACGTCTTGTTTGCTCTGCCCCAAACCATTAATGTCATAGTCGCGTATGTTAAATTAGCATAACTCACCCCTGCATAGGTCACTGATGCGATGTCACCTTGAATACCATTTCCTAGTGCATTCCACTGTTTTGCCCCAATATCCCATTCACAGATTGCGTGGCATTGCAGCGAGCCTGCCTGCGCAAATGAACCTGCTACAATCACTGTTTTCGCCTTCGCCGTTGATGTACTTAGTGACCTGACAACAACAGGTGCCCCATTCGCGCTCTGCAGTGCTGGCACGCCAGACGATACCCAGGTATTCTGGACGAGGTCATAGACCGCGAAGCTCGCGACGCCCGTTCCTGGAATGTTGAACTCCCCCCCTACAAATAGAAGTGTGTCTTGCACGAGCAGCGCGCGTACGGTACCGTTGATGTTTTGGCCTTGTAACGCGGCAAGCGCCCCGGTCGACGGATCATATACCGCTAACCCAGCAAATTCGGTGTTCCCGTTCGTGAAAGTAAAATTACCCCCGATGATTGCGACCTGCTTCGAGTTGGACGTATTTGTCCAAAACGTTCCTGTGAGAACAGCTGGTGCAGGCGCAGGAGGAGAGGGCGGAAGTGGTGTGAAAGTGGTACTTGATTGACGCTCGAGCAGCCGCGGAGGTGTTACGTGGCGAGAGACCCAAGTGCTAGCAGCACGGTCGTGAATGTTACTGCGGCGTTTGGTTGTGGCCGTCGAGGTAGAGACGACATCATCGCCAAGCTGCACGCCAAGAGGGGTCACTTCTGGTTTACCACCATCCCCATTCTTGACTAAGACGAACCCGCTCGCGCCGAACTTCAGGGAGTCTACAACGTTTCCTGCAATGAGCTGCGACTGTCGTTCGCCCTTGCCTGGCGCTGTGCCGTTCCCTACAAACGTCAGGCTGCCCAGCAAAAATCCACCCCCATTAGTCCATATGCCGTTGCTTATATTCCACAACGCCAGCCCGGGAGACTCTCGCCCGGTACCCACTCCCGCACTGCGGATAATAGTGAAACTACCAGCCACGGAGAGTTGGCCATTATCGATGTCAAGGCTCTTGACATGGCCGTTGACCCCCGCTAACAGCGCCGACCATTGATCATGTGCAATATCGTACGATGCAATACCGGAAAGGCGGTCTTGGGTGGATCTAGAGATTGTGTCTGAAAAAGAACCGCCGACATAGAGCGTATTGCCATATAAAGCAAGCGATGTCACGGGACCATTAAGACCACCCCCGGACAGCGCTGTCAATGCACCGTCCTTGAAAACGACGATGTTACTGGCACTAGGCGTATTGAGGGTGAAGGTCCCGCCGACAAATATAGCACCAGAGGGGTGATGTGCAATCGCTGAGACCGCAGCCCCAGACGCAGCGATGCCAGCAGTTCCACCAAGACTGTTGAGCAAGGAGAAGCCAACAGTGTCAAGGAACGTCTCAGCGGTATCGGGTAATCCCGTGGCAGTGTTTACGTTGGAAGTGAGTGACAACGGCCATTCTAAAAAGCCGAACGCCGTCTTCCCGTTGCCTACGGTACCTGCGCCGTTGGCCGCTGTGTTGGGCGCGGTTAAGATCAACTGAACGCGGTCGGCGACAAGCCGATATTTGCCATCCTGACCCGCACCCGTGGGCTTGTCCGCGAGGCTCATAGTGATCGTTAGTACAAAATTGGGGGAAGTGGGCACAACAACGCCACTGTAGATTTGCTGGACCGCGTCGGCCTGATTCTGCTGAGAGACAACGGTCGTCACGGGAGGCTGTCCACCCCCAGGGAACACCGTAACCTGGACGGACGTGCGCAGCGCACAGTCCTCGAAGTCCGTACAGCCGGGGATAAGCAGATTTACGTTGTACTGGCCAGACGCAGAAATGTAAGGCATCCACGTGAAACTCGGCCCATTCGCGGGTGTGGTGCCAACATCCACGGTGGAGACGAGAACAGCCTGGGTAGTTGCTGGGATGTTCGTGTTCGCATCAAGCTCAGTCCATACCCCGGTGAAAGTGGCGTCGGAAGGGACAGGCGCAAAGCACGAGAGTTCATTCTTGCCACCAACCGCGGATGCAAATGCACCAGATGAGAGAATTTGGAATAAATGGAGGCCAAGGCCAGCACCCTGCCATGTGGATAGTGTGACTTGAACCCCGGTGATACTAACTGCATTGTCGAACGTGAAGTCCTGATATGGGATTTTAGCATCAATGGACAGTGGGCAATTTGTCGTGCAAGTCTCGGTCTTCCCCGTTGCTGGGTTCACGAAATGGAGCTGTTGAACAGTGTTATCTGGGATGGTGGTTACACTACTCATACAATCAGACATGTCGGGATTCTGGAGTGCATGGTTACGTACGAAAATCCTGTCGTCCCTCGACCATTAAGGAACGTGTTTCCAAGGCGGATGCCACTTGCGCTGATGAACTGGAATGTCCTTGCGGTGACCTGAGCACCGTTACCGTCCGCAGCGAGCCACGTTTGCCCTGGCCCATCATTGCCTGCAGGACAAAGGATATTCTTTATATTGCTAAAATTAGGGTCTGCAGACGAGGGAGATCCTTCAATTTGCGCATTCGCGAGGGGAATGGGGACAAGTGAAGATGAGAATGGTGTTGCGCCCTGAGAAAAGGGGACATTCGGGTTGTTGGTGGTATTCAAGGCCGCTCCTTGGAAAGGTGCAAGGAATGACCCTGCGAAGAAGAGACTAGCGAGGGAAGAATTTGTAGTAATTGATGAGACCTGGGCGCCGGCACCTGTGAGACCTCCAAAAGGTGGGGCTGACCACGAGGATGCTTTTGTGTCCCAAACAGCGACGGCGGAAGAGGGGGTGGTAAACTGGCCACCGACCCAGAGCTTGTTACGACCCGAGTCGCAGAAAAGAGCATTAACAGCCCCGTTGGGCCCCCCCGTTCCTAGGGCCGAAAATGTTCCCGCGGCGGTATTGTAAGACGCGACATTTGAGGCCGTAACACTGTTGATCGAAGAAAAAAGACCAGCAATATAATAAGTATCGCCAATGGCGCAACCTGCGGACACGATACCGCCAGGGCTGGTTGAGGCGATGCGGGTTAATGCGCCTTGAGGGGATCGTGAGAGCAACGTTGCGGTGGAAGGGTCGAAGGAGAGATTGGCAGAGCTGTTGAAAAAGTCGAGACCAGCGAAGGCACCGACGAGGCCGACAGTACCCATACGGTCAAAGTCGACGAGTGGGATATCTGCGCAAATGACATTGACGACAAAGAGGAGAAGGAGGTACCAAGGAGGATGTCGACGGGATATTGTCATTGTGAACGTCTACGAATTATTAACATACGAGAGGGAGAAGTAAAAGACGGAGAGGGGGAGGGAAGGGACTTGGGGACGGTGAGCGGAGGGTACAGATGTGGGCAAAGAGGGGATTAGTGCCCGAGCAGACGTCGCTCGCTCTGTCTCAGCGTTGAGAAGAGTTGGTGCACCGCTGTGTGTCGTGAAACTGTTTGCCTCGCGACCGCCTCGTTTCATAAACATAAAATTATGTTCTCGCTTGCCTAATTAGTCTAGATTTAAAACGTAAATTTGAACCATCCACAGGCAAAAGCTACTGTATTGGGCTCATCTTTTTATTTACTCGCCTGAGGTATTTATGGGTCAGGAGGGAGTGATCTCATTACCGCCATGTGTTCTTTCCCACTGACGTAGAACCACTTTTTTTATGACGCATCGCAACCAACGATCGGTTTGTCTTACATCCGAGAATGCGGAGAGTTCCGAAAACGGATCACTCGGAAACAGAAGTTGTGACGAATATATAGTTTATTTATTTCGACTCTCTACAGTTCATCCGCACGCTTCACTCTTACACCGGACACGTCAGGGTCCCCTCCTACAGGGACTGAGTATGCCGATGCCACCTCCAGCGAGCTATAATTAACATTAGGGATCACAGAGCAGTTGAAAAAAGATCGAGAAAGCGGACGAACTGAGGGTAGCGGTATCTGTGTATAGGAGGTCGTTGACTCGTTTGTGTGATCTGAACCGTCTCTTGTAACCTCGTCGACAACTCTAAGTGTCGATGGTTCGTAGCAGTCCAAGAGCTACTAGGTGTAAAGTAATGCGAGATATAGCGAGTCACATAGTTGTCCTCGTCAGGGCTCGGCGCGAATTTGTAGAAGCCAACGACCCCCAATGCAGCGATGATTGTGTATGTCCAGCCAGGAGAAGTAAATCCTGTGATCCAGGACGGATATCAAGTGAGGCCATAGATGAATGGGTGAAAATAGAACGCACCTTCCTTTGGATACGACGACGGAGTGTCTATACCGTGATCATCATCATGGCTATGCGAGTCGGATGATCCATTTCTACGCAATATGCGCGAAACGTATACCGCCTGTGGACGGGAAGTGATGAATGCCGTCTTCACCAAGGACATAAGTTGACTTGTTCTGACTTGGTAAAACTCGAGTCGCCACGAGAAAATCGTCACATTTGTCACGAGACTTGGGTCACGCGTCATGGAAGACGCATCTCATCTCTCAGCTAGAACCTAAGCCTTTTGGGTGTCAACTGCCACTGAAAGTTTTGCCAACCGGCGACACTTTTTTCTACAATAGCGCCCTCTATAATTCATCATTCAGGCAATAACTACTAGTGCTGGTGCTGGCGCCATAATTTTACTGCTCGCAACGTCTTTTCTGTACTTTGGTCTCGGAGCGGGATTCTCGAGGCTATCAAAGGCCCTCATACAGCGACTTGTCGTTAGGTTCTGGGGACTGGAAACCTCGGGATTACCGCGGACACTGGACTATATGTTATCTATCTCTTCGGGGAAACCTCTCTTCATCCAGCTAGACATCCCTAGCTCCCCCCTTCTTTTGTCCCTACCATCTCACGCTGGTTCTCTCCTCAGTCCTCCGCCCCCTGGCCCATGTACAACTTTCCAGTCCAACATGATCCCCTTTCCAAAAGCGGCATCCTCAGTCTCTTCATCGCCGGGCTCGTCCCTCATGCTTCGTCCTTCGCATTCAGTTCCGGAGATTATGATCACACACCCTCTCCCAGACCGAGCCCGTGACAAGTCCCCAAGTATACACTCCCCTCATGCTTCACCACGTACAAGGCCTCGCTTGTCTGCCGCAGCCTCAAAAAAACTTGTTGAGTTCATTGACTTTCTCGATAAGATTGATCGCGACATGACGGTCGAAATCGAGCACGTCAAGGAAAGCATCCGAGAGGCACGAGAGTACGTTGAGGAATGGCGGGAGGAACGAAGCGGACGAAGGGCTGAACTGTTGAGAAAGAAGGAGCGCGAGAAGAGGGAGACCCGAGAACTGGACAGTGATTTCTGGCTTGGTGTCTGAACCCACCTCTTCATCCCGAGTTCACATTTTTTCCTACGCCTACTCGCATTTCAGCAGCACGACATCAACCATGTAACATAGTCAACAACTACATATCGATGATAGACGATGATAACCACGAAAACTGAGAACAAAACGGCTACCTAAATGGCGTTACTTTCGCCATTGGCTCGTCCTGACGCTGGCCTCTCCAAGGTCAGACCAAACGTGAGAAGGAACCTAGACCACTCCATTCCCTGTATGTTGCTATCGTAACCCTTCCAGGCAAACCTGGCCTTTTTATATCGAATTTCCCACGTGATCAGAGGTTGGCACATATAAGGTCACCTGGTGACTTGTTTGTTTCTCCCTATCAATCGAATCATGTGTGCGTACCGCTCCATCCCTATCGTTGTTTCCAGCGTAGCATGCACACTCACGGGACGAAACACGTCATAGCTTGCACCGACGCAACCGCTATCGTCTCCGAGGGTGCTTCTGGGCCTGTCCCCGAAACCCGTCCGGCACGCCAGAACTCCCTGAGCGCGGAAACTCTCCAGGCTCTGGAAAAACGTCTTTCGCAACGTCCTGACCGACAGGAGCTGCAAGAGCGCAACATTCTAAAAGGTCCGTACGGCTCTGCAATTTCATTTCTCATATCACGAATGTTGGCTCAACGCGAGCGGCGGGCGCTGGTTAAGAGGGGAACGTTGCCCCAGCATTGCAGGCTGCCAGAGAGCAATTGCAAAGGTCCCAACTCGAGGTATGCGTGTCACTATACCCCCCCAGGAAAGCTTGTGATTACTGAGCGGGGCTGATGGGCTCTACAAGGACAAGTTGGATCAGAAGCTTACGCACAGGCCCAAGCCAGAGGAGCTCGTCAAGAGTGGTATTCTGATGCGTTAGTATTTCTTGCTATCGTTGTCTTTCTTGGTTGATAAATCTACTTTGTAGCGGACGAAGCCCCTACTAGCGCGTGATCATCACTCCAATCTGTTTCCCGTCATTTCTTACAACCTATCCCAAATGGCCAAATGGGAAGTTGATTGTTCTCTCTGTATTGGGGCTTCTTTGTACGAGCAGTCTAGTGGTCAAATTAACAAATTGTCAATGTATCATAATATATCTGTGTGTTTTTGTGTTAATGAGATGGGATGAGTAAGACTACCGACGTTGTTGACCCCAACGCAAACTGATGCACAACGCACTCTCAATTACGATCCCTCAACCGATCTCTCATCTCTAGCATGGCCCTACGTGTCCCTTCCCCACCAGCCCACCCTCTGGCGCGCAGCCAGTTCACAATTCTAGGCGTAAAAGCGGCGGTTAATCCGATCCGTAATGGAAAGAGCAGGGTCTTGTGCAAGGTGTATGCAAGTACAAGCATAGCATACAAGCCTTCATGCCCACCTGCAGTCATAGTTTGCGACACCTCCTCAATCTCGTCACGCCCTGGCTCCGGAGGGCGTGAATACATCAGGCCGTGTAGCCACGCTTTCCCTGATGCGACAAGGGAGGAGACGTAGTCCGCACCGACTAGGTTAATTCCCGCGAAGACGATAGTAAAGTCGACGATAGATACCAAGGCGTAAACGCCGACGGCATACCACCCATATGCTTTCATGAGAGTTTTGAGCCGCTGCGTGAGTGGAATGGCCTCTGTCGCGTTTGGGGGGTCAGAAGTGGATGATGACAGGCGAACATGGGTGGCGTGGATAGAGCGGAAGGGGGACATGCGTATTGTACCGGTGAGGAGGCGCGTTTCATGAGGTGGGGAACGAGACGTCAGAGGAAGGATGGGTCGGGAGGCTCGAGGAAGAATTGTCCGGAGGAAGGGGGGTAAACGGGGAAACATTCGTCTCATGATTGTGGTGTTGATGGTTGATATTGTTGCTGTTCTATTTTTGAGAAGGTTTGTTATGACGATTGAGAGAAGTGCGAGAAGTATGCGATAGGGAGCTACACCGTGTGTGCCAGATCTGAATGATGAGCCAAGTGAGACTAGCTTGATGGGATTGATGGACTAAATTACATGCTCTGATACATGCGCTTGCTCGTTCGACTTTATTAGCCGGAGCCGGCACGACGCGTGGACATTATCATATCCTATCCGTGTCCCGACTCACAGGCTATTTCTAGGATCCTCCAGCTCTAGCACAAAATTTCCCACCGATTCATGATTGGGATGTATTATTATTTACAAATGAAGTGCAATAGGGCTACGTCGGTCTACCTCTTTACTAACCGGCAAATCTTGAGCACTCAATTTCACTTATGACCGACTTGACCAATCTCGACAATTCGGTAATGGTGATGCGGTGATGCATCATGGGAATGGGAAGGTCCGCACTCTCATGTGAAAGCCACGTCTCACCGCGTGAACATTGGCTAGCGTAGCAAATCACCACCGTCGATGATGTAATACAAAGGGCGCGGATAAAAGGCGGTAAGATATGGCCACGTGAGCGAACAGTGGTGGTTCGAGAACAAGCTATCTGGCCAATGGGCACTCGTATTCGAGGTGTGAGCTGGGATGAGGCGGGGCCTCCCCCAGGAGACGGAAATTCTACAAATACAAATACTTGATCAGACTTCACTTCACAGATTGCTGCTCTGCCTCTGAGGACATTCACTTACTAGTCTCTTGCTCGATACATGCGTCCATCATCGTTGGCTTGCGAGGGCCTTGCTTGTTAGCGCCGACGATTACCCAGACAGCACGTGTTCTCTCCCAAGCCTTCATATAATAACCCCCCCCCTCATTCCGCCAAAGTTGGGTGGGTACGACATCCTAATACAAAATTATGGAAGCGACTACAGATGCCTTCTCGAACTCTTCCCCATTCGAAGGGCCCGAAAAACTGCTTGAAATCTGGTTTGCGCCATCACCCGCAGACATTCCGGGTGCATCCTCCGCGATTGACGGGAAGCATGGACTCCGCAAGGTCAAGCGATCAATTTGGGAAGACATGCTCGCAGAAGTGAACTGCCGGATCCTCAGTGTTGTAGAGGGCTCTGAAACAGATGCTTATCTGCTAAGGTGAGCGTTCAGTGGTTAGCATGCCATCCATGGACGTGTACGATCGCGGGATGTATCCGGATTTCGATGCTATCTCTTCGCATACATCAGGCGCAAGAGAAACCTTCACACTGTCTTCCCGGGGTGTGGCCTTTGGACGGTCCCTCGGGGCGTCTTCTCCGTTACCTTTCAGGGATATTAGCCCTTTTGTCCTTTTCGAGCCCTCGTTCCTGGCTGCTTACGCCGGCACATGTAGTGAATCTTCCCTATTCGTCTCTCCACACCGCCTGATTCTCAAGACGTGCGGAACAACACTGAACTTAAAGGGCCTTCCGTTTATCCTCAAGATCGCACACGAGCACGCGTCCTTGCCCATTGTTCACCGTTGTTTCTACTCGCGCAAGTCATTCTTCTTCCCAGAACTTCAAAAAGACCCCCATCGTGAATGGAAACGTGAAGTTGAATT
>QFDX01006625.1:0-26681 GCA_003315875.1 Lactifluus piperatus | reverse complement strand
CTCCACACAGCAACGCTTCTTCTCTCCCTGTTGCCCGACCCAAGGGTGATGCTGCGCGTTCTGACCCGTCCTCCCGCTCTCGCAGCCGCTCCCCCATTCCCCTTCCCCAGCGGAACGGCTCGCAGGCACAACCACCGCCTTCCAAGCCGCCACCGCTTCTCTCCAGCGGGGAAGGCGGGAAGGCGAGAGTGATGCAGAGGGAGACCCAGAAGCGGAGGAGGTGGATGACCCAGAAGACGACTTGCTCGCGGCGGTCGACGCAGCTGAAGCTAGCAGTGGCAAAGCCACAATGACACCTTGGGTGAAGCGTGAAGTCGAGGCCACATAAGCGCAAAAAGGCTATATTTTTTTTTTCAGTCTTCGATGTTGCTCGCCTTCCCGGATACCCTCACGATGTTACATTTATCCTCGCTGTGCAGGTCTGTAATGCCCGCTCTCATTTCTGTATTTTAGTGTTCTCTGTAGATTTATTGTCTCTACCTATGATTGTGGCGGATCGAGATGGGTAGTGTTACGTAGCCAGGAGCTTATACATTGGCCCATAATCAACGGTCACGATGACCGCTTCATAGTTAAACTGACGGAGTATCATCATACACCAGGGGAGATCCTCCGACAAGCAACCGGAAATTTTTGTCGGTGCTCTTGATGGCCTTGAGAATCACATCTGATGACGCTTTTGCGCCGATGGATGTGTAAAGACCCGACCCGTGGGACCCGCGGCTCGGTGAGCGCAGGAGGCAACCCCGGGAATCAAAATGAAATATCACACACTACTGCGGTACAGCAGTACCGCAGCGCGTGCAGAGGCGTAAAGATGCAGTCTCGATCAACTTAGGTAAAACGAACGCCAAGTTGCATCTCTGCACGACGGTGATATGAGTGGGAAGAAGTCAAGTTACAATTATAAGCAATTAAAGATCCGTAGATGCGGCGCGTACCCGCCCGCCCATCGCGACAAGGCCTCCGTGCTGATCATCCCCGCGACGCGAAACGCCGCATGTCACCGATGCGGCAAGTGCCGTGATTCAATTACCCCTCCTCTCTCCATACAGTACTTTACCCATCCCACAACCGTTGCCGTTGTCCAACACCGACGCTCGGACATTCAGACAATTAATCGATTAATCGACATCAACCATCTTTATGCGCCTTCCCTCTTTGCGTCTTTCGCCAACCGCTCTCTTTGTCTTACTGTTACTATAATTGAATTTCCAGGAAATGACGCTCGTTGCAGATGTGCACTGGAAGGTGGACAAGTTAAATTGAATGACACTCTGTAATAAGTCCAAACTTGTCCAAGTACGGGGGAATCGGTGATTCTTCTGTAGCACGTATATTGTGGTATTGAAACAACGCATGTTCCTTACGGCCCCTAGCGCGTGTGCTTTCTCGCTGACAACCGTTGTTGGAAACACAACGTGGTACGGGGCAGGTTTGATTGGCTTTAAAAGATTGTATGGTACAGCTTCCCCGATTCCTGACGTACATTTCCGAGCACTTGCCGTTTAGTGTTCCCATTCCGAGTCGCACTCGAGTCTTTCGTGTGCTAGTGTGCTAGTACTGACATCGCAGCATGTGATCGTGATCGATGTGATCTCCCGAAAGACCAAAAGTCTTTGTGCTCTTACCGGCTGAGTTTAAATCGTCTAGTGCCGGGGGGGTTTTTCCATGAAAGAAAGGGATATCCGATTGTTCTCCGGCCGCCACGGATGACGGCCGAGACAGCAAGTACAATAAATAGCGTACTGCCCCTCGCTGATCACATTTAGCAGGCTGCTCAGTTGGCACTTTGTGTACATGTACAAATTGGATAAACATCGGATATTTTGATTTTGACCTTGATATACCTGTGCGCGATAAGCGCCCCTGCCCATTGTCACTCTTGCTCTTACTAGTTAGTAGAGGTACTATGTACATGATTCGTCCTTCACGTCTTCAAGTTCGTGCAGTGACACTGCCACGCACATACCGGCTGGCTGCACCCAAGAATCGCATGGCGGAATCTACCTATACCCCCACACGTCAACCAAAGAAAGAAGGGACCATCGCGGATGTGTTCTCGTCACTATCCGGCGGCGTCACGGCTCTGCCCCCCCGCTTTGCAGATCTGAAAAAAGAAATATGGCAGGATACCCTTCTACAAAGCTGGCACGAAGTCCTTGATGAATTGTGTCTTGCAGCGGAGGAAGTTGCTGAGAGAGGCGTCAATGTACTCAAATTGGCGTTTGCATATACCGCCTGTACTGACACGTCACGCTTTGTAGATTATAC
Organism: Lactifluus piperatus; assembly: GCA_003315875.1. Lineage (NCBI taxonomy): Eukaryota > Fungi > Basidiomycota > Agaricomycetes > Russulales > Russulaceae > Lactifluus > Lactifluus piperatus. The sequence continues at coordinate 24,407 of QFDX01006625.1, read as the reverse complement.
CGTCCGTACAATTCTCGGACTTGCAAAAAGGGTTATCTCAGGTTCAGATCTCAGAAATTCGGAAATCAGGCATTGTGATTGTCCGGGCCGGCGTGCCAAGCGAGGTTCGTCGGTCGTTGCTCTGTGGGTCTCGCCAGAACTGCTAACGTCCCCCCTCGCATAGGAAGCACTGGGTTGGAAACAGTCGTTGAAGGATTACATTTCTTTGAATGGCAACAAGGTCAAAGGTTTGTAGTCACTCGGGTCGGTGCAAGAATAGGCTCCTGGAGTAGCATTATGTCCCAGGCTTCCCCGAGTCCAACGTACAAGTAATCGAGATTTACAACTCGGCTGCGCAGACCCGTGCTCGCACGCATCCGGCCCTTCTACAAACGCAGCGTGCTATTTTACAGTTATGGCACTCGTCCGATCCCGAAGCATACCTGAGTCTCAGCACGCCAGTTAGTTATTTCGACCGTCTCCGGATACGCCAACCCGGCGACAGTTCGTTCGCACTTGCACCCCATATCGATGGCGGCTCGCTTGAGCGCTGGGAGGATCCCGGTTTTCGCGCGTGCTTTGAAGCTATACTCAGCGGGCGCTGGCGCCAACACGATCCGTTCGACGCGGCTCCACGCCTCCATGCGTGTCAGGACCTTTATCAGGCTCCGTGAGCCCCCCTTCTCCTTACCTATGAGTTTGGTTACACATCCAGACCTCAGAAATCAATGCTCGGTTTTCCGCCCCTGGCAAGGCTGGATCTCTATGTCGACAACCGGCCCGGGTGAAGGGACACTGCGTGTGGTACCGTTGCTCAAGTTAGCAACAGCGTACTTGATGCTACGGCCTTTCTTCAAGCCGCGGACGCCATCCTCGGGGCTTGATGACTGGGTCGTCAACCTCGACGATGCGGATTTTCCAGGTTCGCAGATGGGCAAGACGCAGGAGCTGAATGAGAGGACACATCCACACTTGCGGCTATCCTCCACAATGGTGTCTGTGCCGCGCGTGGAACCTGGGGATCAGATTTATTGTGTGCTATTCGCGGTCTCCGTAGTCATCAACCAGATATAAACTGATGATGGCGCTCTAGGGCACTGCGATCTCATACACGGAGTGGAAAGTCTGCACGGCGGACAAGGCGATTCGTCGGTGCTGTACATTCCAGCTGTGCCTTTAACCATCAGAGAGCAAGTATCTGCCCGCCCGACGTTCCTTGCTACCCAACTGATCTCAATCTTCACACAGTGTAGGATATCTCCGAGATCAGCGAGAGCACTTTACCCGTGGCCTCCCTGCCCTGTAAGCCTTGTGAAACTATTCACTGGATTAATTGAGAATAGTCTCGCCACCAGCGACTTCCCAGGCGGGGAAGGTGAATCCCACTTCCTGAACCGGGGCGGAAAGGAGCATATACAAGGAGAAGCAGGCCTTCGCGCGCTTGGATTTGAGAAGTTCGATGTTCCCCAGGGAGCGAGCGCAGGAGAAGCGCAAGCCATCCTTGGAGCAAACAAGATTTTATTCCCAGAAGTTTCAGGGTAAGGGCTGCGCCTTTATGGCGGCCATGGTTTTCCTGTACCATTCTCCATGCGAAGTTCGAAGAACAGAAGGTCTTCTCTGATTCTGATTTTGTCCACATGACCCTAGTCAACCAGTGTGCTTTACATACGATGCTTGACATATCGTACAGTGGCGGCGAGAAGACGACGACCACATTTCTACGCGTTGGTATCCTATCAAGTGCAATCCGATTCTGTTCACTCTCTGTTCCCTCTCTCGGATCGCCGTGAACGGAAACAGTGCATTGCTTGCCTTGGGCTCGGTCTGTTCTCATTTCCAACATTTCAAACTCCTAGTCCCGAAGCGATTGTTCCTACGACCACACTTGTCGAGCGAGGCGAGTATACAGTACATCCTACAACCCAGTGGCAGGAAGCGAAGGAAGTGCGGTCATAGCGATCGGTATCATGACCACCGGGACGCGTATTACGATCGGAGATAGAACCGCAGCTGATGGTAGAAGCTGCGCATGGTGGCAGCTATTGTCCCCGCAATGCTCTCGGCGGGCGGTGCAGCTGCTGCGTTGATACGGTATCTGCCGCGATTCCTCCCCCGGACATGTGTAACATGAAGGGCGATACTCGCTCGGGATGCACCCGGTTCGCAGTCGACATCCGGACCTAAAGGCATCTAAGTTTGCAAGTGAGGACCGGTTCGACTCGCACTGCGGCGACTGCGATTCAGCCAATATTTTCATATGCCCATATAGTCAATACTTGTCCTCCGAGAAGGGGCGGAGAGTCGATACCCATAAGTTCTCGCTGAAAATGTCCATCAGAAGGGTCAACTGATCAAAGATACACAAACGATGGGGAAACTGCGAGCTGGTGCAACAGCTACCTACCCACTGGCTCGCGTCCTCATCCTTCCGTTCAGTAGAACTAGGTCGATTACAATCATTGGTTGAAGTCCCTGCGGGTCATTCACATGCGAAAATAGGTGGACATCTCCAAACATACACTAGGTAATAATACAAAGATTAGCAAAACAAGCATTGACAGCATCGTAATAACGTCCATCGTAATAACGTGGCAGGGCTCAACGACGGCCACCTGGGAAATGGAACGAGAAGCCTCCTGGCCCACCGCCACCTGCGCGGAACTGGAATCCGCTGCCTGCTGCCTGCTGGAAGAACTGCGCAAATGGATGTCCACCACCAGGGAAGGGACCCCCTTGGCCTTGCATAGGGTCATTCGGGTCATCGCCATTATCGTAACGCTGCCGCAGTTCGGGATTGGACAACACTTCGTACGCCTCATTCACAATGGCCATCTTAGCTTCACTGCCACCCTTATCCGGGTGTGCAGCGAGTGCCGCCTTGCGGCTGCAAGGGAAGCAAATACATCGGTAAGTGGTAAACACTGGAAACACGAGGAGTACGTACAATGCCTTCTTAATTGTCTGTTTGTCAGCATCCCGTGCGACGTCAAGCACCTTATAATAATCTTTATGTCTCGACTGCTTCAACAAGCGTTGCGCCTTGGACAACCGTGCGTGGATCTAATTTTGTTGTCAGGGATCAACGTTCGATCAACCCTTGGCCTCACAAGAAGAGGGACATCCATACCTCACGGTTCCCTCCGCCGCTTGCCTCCCACGCTCGCTCGAATGCGCGTACAGCTTCCTCCCACTCCTCGCGTGCAAGAAGTGCCTCTCCTTTACCCAGAAGTGCGTCGATGTCCTTCTCGTTCCCCACCATCCGTAACAGCTCGTCGCACCATTGCTCGCCTGCTCGCGCTTGACGAAGCTGGACATGCGCACGGCATAGAGCGCGCAAGATAGCAGCTCTTCTTGGACTCGCTTTCTTGGGGTGAGGAATAGCAACAGTCACGATTGGTGCAGCATCTGGCCCGATGGCGCCCTCAAACGTGGCCAAGAAACCACTACCTGGAGCGCTGAGAGTCGCGTCTTTTGGTGCAGAGCCAAGTATGAGTGTAATGATTCCACGCCAATCCTCCGCAGCCATCAGCTCGTCGAGTTTCTTGAACTGTTTGTCAATAGACTTGACTAGGCGATGCGCTGAGAGACACGGCTTAGAGTCAGGGTCGTAATGCAAGCATTGCTTAAGGTTCGCCATCGCAGTGTTTGATGCAGAAGAACCCATATAAAAATACGATATACGGAAAATGTTCATATATGCGTCCGTTGACGGAGAGGTGATCTGGGTGAGGCGGCTGTGACACAATTAGCACGCGTTCCAAATAAAAAAAACAAATGTGAACCTCAAGTCCCCAACTGCCTCTTCAAAGTCGCCTGCCGCAAGTGCGCAATTCGCCCTCTGTTGCCTCAATGCGACAGAATGCGATGCAACGCGGAGACCCTGAGTAGCACTCTCTTCGCAAGCCGTCCAAAGCTTGGCCTTCTGAGCCTGAACTGCCTTGCGCGCTGCTGCTTCCCCGTCCGATACGTCGAGTAAAAGTTCACGTGCAATAGGGTCGTTCTTCGCCTGGTAGTGCTTCAGGGCTTCTCGGGCATCTGCCCATCGGCCCTCTTTAGCGTGAATTTTCGCTTTCATCAAGTGTGCCTTGTCGAAAGTATCCGAAGTGAGAGTGAGAACTTGGTCAAAGTCGGCGAGGGCAGTCGCGTGTCTGCCAAGAGAGAAATATGCCGTGGCGCGTTTATAATAAAGTGTTGGATCCACTGGGGATTGCTCTGTAGAGAGGATCAGAAGATTTGGCAACGGGCAAGGTGGATGTAATAGATGAACAATGAGCAAGTAGATTGTCATCATTTACTCCCAAGGGAAAATATCAATCGGGCACACGCTCGTCTGATCCAACTTACCTATCGCTTCTGAATAAGCTTTTGCAGCATCGTGAAAGGTGCCAGCAGATAGCAACGCATTAGCTTGGTTAATGAGCGGTTGGAGACCTGGGGGGTATAATGCCGATCCTGTACTTGGATCTGCGACTACAGAAAACGCTGTAAGTAATATGGGTAGTCCATAAAAAAGTAATGACGGGGACATAGTGGCAAGAGGAATGAATACAGAATTAATATCGAACGCGCGCAATTGACATGTTCATGTTCGACTTTTGACACGTTGACTTTCATGACCATATTTGGTCATATATTCTCACGTATGGCACATGATCGCAATCAATTACATTAGGGAATGCACGCACCCACAACAGCTGGACCCGACGCCTTCAACTAAGTTACTGACACAGTAACTGTAACTTACGCGTGAGCGTATCACTTTGGTGCCACTGACGTAATCTGCGGCACGGTATCGATATCCCGTTAGCGTCACGTAGTAGTGGGTGGGAATGTCCTTGATTGCCAGCGAAGGACAGCTATTTCATATAAGCACATCGTGACACCACCACTCTACTGATACCCCGACATGCAAGAACCGCAAGCAAATCAGCCTCACGCTGTCCACTTTGGTGCGGGTAATATTGGGCGGGGTTTTATCGGCGCCCTCCTCACCGAGTCGGGATATTTTGTCATTTTTGCCGATATCAACAAAAAGCTCATTAATGAGCTGAACACTCATCATTCGTACGAGGTGCATGTCCTCGACAAGAAAGAACGAACTGAAGAGATCCATTCCTTTTCTGGCGCATCATCACACGCGGACGATATCCCGCACTTCATCGCAAAGCCCCACACACGGCTTATTACGACCGCTGTCGGACCCAGCGTTCTTGAGAAGGTTGCTCCTGTTATCGCCAGGGGCCTCAAGGAGCGGCGAGGGGCGAACGCAGGCCCACTCAATATCATCGCATGCGAGAACATGGTTGATCAGACGGAAACCCTGGGAAAGTACGTCCAAAGTCACCTCTCAGATGAAGAGAATGCCTGGCTGGCGAAAAACATCGGCTTTGCCAACTGCTCCGTCGATCGCATCGTCCCGGAACCGTCAAACTCAGATCACGAACACCCGCTTGACGTTGGCGTTGAGGATTTTTCTGAATGGGTCGTGGATAAGACTGCGCTGCGCGCGCCGATCGATCCGCCCGTACAGGGGATGACGCTCACGGACTCGCTTCGAGCGTACATCGAACGCAAGCTCTTCATACTCAATTGTGGTCATGCGATCGCTGCCTACCTGGGCTTCGTCCATGGGTTAGCCCGCATTGATCAAGCACTGGCAAACGAGGCGATCCTCCAGAATGTCCGAGGAGCGCTCAGGGAAAGTAGCGCCGCATTGGTGAAGAAACATGGATTCGATGTGAAGGAGCATGAGCAATACGTAGAGCGCGTGCTCGCTCGCTTCGTAAACCCGAAGTTGCATGACGATGTCGTGCGAGTGGGCCGTCAGCCTCTGCGCAAGTTGGCGAAAGGCGACCGGCTCCTCGGACCAACGTTGATGGCGAGAAAATATGGGCTTCCCATCGAGAATCTCGCGCGCGGTATCGCAGCCGCGTTCCTATTCGACGTGAAGGATGATCCCCAGAGCGTTGAACTCACAGGAGAGGTCGATGAGGTTGGCATTGAACGCGTCGTTCCGGCTCATACCGGATTCGAGGACGGTAGTGAAGAACACGGCATGATTGTCGCAGCTTACAAGGAACTCAAGGCCCAGATGAAGTAGTGGTTCCGGAGGTACTGTCGAATAGAATTTTGGTACGCAAACGTTGGGATGTTGTTTTGTATTATGTACTCATAGAATCCCACATGGCTGACTTTCCTCATGTACTCATCTCAGTTGCCTCTGCGGTGGGTCCCAAGCTGGGTATGGAGCGTTAGCAACCGATCAATGAAAGACATCATAATGATCATCATTAATAACAAGCTCGGGTGGTATATAATGGTAATAATGTTGAGCTCTTGAATACAAGTTTATCGATGTCGTAAAAATTCAGTAAAAGTATCAATGATAAGATCGTCTTCGTCAATTCTGGCCATGCAAACTCCCGCAAGCTAATCACCATATCGGAACAACCACTATTACAGCAGCAAAGCGCCAAGAGTGACGATCAGCGCTGCCATGGCTGTGTTAACAATAGACAGTGTTGAGTAGGGGAGATCCCTGGGCGGAGCGGCGTTATTCGGCATAGTACTGGCTGTACCGACACTGGCAGCAGATCGTGCAGGCGATGGAGTTGACTCCCCATTCGTGTTGGACACGTTTCCAAAGATCGAGCTCGCAACGGCGCAAATTTCGCGTATGCTGTTTACCAGCGAGGGCAAGTTCGGTGTTTCCAGAATGGCCGTCTGGTTCGTCTGTTCAAAGCTTCGTCCGTCGCACGATGAGAAGGATAAACAAGGTATTATGGCTGGGGAGATGGGGGCGCGTACCAGTCAACACACTGCGGGAAAACGGACTGGAAGGTGTCCGTGCAGGAGCACTTGATCACGTCAACGAACGCGCTCGGGTTGAAAAGGACCTGTTATGAAAATTTGATCGCGTACATGTCGGAAATGCATAAGCGGCGTGCACGTACAGCTGTGACATTAGCCAAGACAGGCGCGGCTTGGGCACAGCTGTTGATGCTTGGGTAGCCCTTTGCGCAGATCGGGCATGATACAGGGGTATCCGGGAAGTAAGGTTGCACCATCTGGCGCACGGTAACCAAAGGCTTATAGGGCGACAACTGAGATGCCAAAACGGACGACATCGTAGAAAAGGAGACAATGAAGAGACTGACAAAGCCAGCGATGAGAAAAGAGCGATAAGTCATGGTCGGTTTTTCGTCCAGTTCCACTTGTTGGAGAGTTTGAGGCGTATCGTTCGCTGATGAAGATGATCACGCCGTCGGCCAGTACTGTAATGAGTGTCCCTTGCAACGCTCTGCATCACCCACGAGACACTGGCAAAGGTTTTGTGGCCGAAGCCGAGCAATCAGCAATCATTTGATAAGATTAGATAATAAAATCCATTCAGGGCTGCAGTAGATCCGGGGAAAGCGTCTGTCGCAATTTTTATGAAATAAGCGCTGGGCATAGATGTTGCATGTATGTAAGCCAACATGGTTCAACGTTCAACAAGCGGGAGGGCGTTTTGGGGGATCTCTGATAGCCGAGATGAGGAGAATAGTCAAACACGATAGCAACACAACAAGCAAAACAAAAACCAAAAAAGTGTAGAACGGCGGCTACTAAATCTCCTCCACATACACATACATTCACGATCGATACCAGTAGACCTCTAGATCGGGGCACGATCCATGGGTGAATTAAGGAGTGTTTGGAGCTGGGAAGATACACTTCTCGTTCAAGAATGCAAGGTGATGAAAAAAGTATCCCTCACCTGTTCTAACATGCCAGAGTGCGGCATGCCACCTACGTTAGCATTATCTCCGCCTTCTAGAGTGATGGGGTGACCCTGTGCCTCACCCTGTGCATCTTCTGACACCTTCGGTTGATGCAGTTCGCATATCGATTAACGGAGGTAACGTGCGAAAAAACCTGTCCTACTTACCGGATCTCTCTTTACGCTAGTTGAGCCTGGAATCGTTTTCTTGACCGCGCTTTTCCCAGGTCCAGACACACCGGGGACAAACGGCTCATCACGAGGGACGATGTCGATGAGAAAGTCGAACTGATCAGATTTTCCAAGTGCCTTGGCGATGTCTGCGCGCGATAGGGTACGACGTTTATTGGAATCAGCGACTATGAATGCTCGCGCTGTGATCTCTGCAATGAAAACTATTTGATGGGTCGATAAGCGAACTAGTTGGATAGGACGGGGAGGAAAGGCCCATGCGCATACTTTCACAAGCCTTGCAGAATAGGATAGGCGCTGTGAAGTACGATCAAGGATACGAGGGGGAGTTGCTGAGGGGAGAACAAACCGTCCGCCGCTATCATCTGGTTGGATTGCTCTGGTAAAGTTATATCCTAAGAAAAGAAGGGGAAATGAGGGCACCTTTACATCAGGGTCGCTCTTCATAACCTTCTTTATCCTAGCCAAGGGTAGTGGCGGGTGTCGATAGTCGGGAGTCTCCTGTTCAGCGGCATCTACCTGTCTCTGCCAGAAGGAGTGGAGGAACTCATGGAGGGGCTCTCCTGATTGGACGTATGGCTTGGTCATTGTCACTGAGGATCGTGAACTGTGGTTGGCTGCTCACCTGCATTTTTTTTCATTTTATTTACCAGATCAGATCGTAACCTCACATAACCCACTTATCCACTTGTCATCCATTACAAATTAGATCATTCTTCTTTGGGTGGATGTGGCTAGCCACTAGGCTTAGGAAGCCAAGGAACGTTGTCTAGAAGGTAGAATGTTCTACGCTCCATTTCACTTGGACAACGGAATTTCCATCCCACTGGTAACGGCGGCCGCTTGATGTCCGCTCAGTGAGTCGAAGGCTCTGGGCATGATGGTGTCCCATGCTACACGTATCCGATCTATGCATACTCCACAAGTCCTCTCCCCTCATCTAAATTACTAACGGAGGACGTTGGCAATTCCTTATACAATATAGTTTGATTCCGCTCTTTCAGGCAGTCGTACCAGCATTCGGGGTCCAAGGGCCGAAGGTTTTAGGGACCCGCCTTTTGATGGTACCATCAACGAGCTATTTTCAAAGTCACTCGGTGGCACGACGGGGGCGCCCATTTAGTAGCTTCTGGAAGCTATCGCGCAGTGAAATGTAAGGTAAGGGGTTTGCATCAAGGAACCCCCCCTGCGCTAATCAGCGGGTAATGGGAAATAATCCCCCTGGCAAGCCTTGCCTAGCACTTGTAATGTTTCTAAGATTGTGAGGAAGGCGTAGATGCCGGTGTCCTATGCATGAGGGTGCCAGTGGGCGTCATTCATTACGTATGTGCAAGTGTTCAGCGAATATGTGAGTACATGATACGGGAATTAGACAAGTACGGGACACATATGAGTACAGTAGACTTCTCTCGGTGAAAATTATACATCGTGCAAGAATGCACTGCATCAACCACTACAAGCTATTCTGAGCTATGTGACGCATTATGGTTAATGATGCAAGAAGCTCTACGAAGAATAGCAATTCATCATAGGTCAAAGTACGAGGTGCAAGGAAGCAACCCACCGATGGACAAGTGTGCGAAGGATTCATATACAGTGAGGACATTACCCGATGTACCGTACGCCAGGCGGTCTGGGGACTTGAGGTTGTAGTGCGCTACAAGAAAGTTCTCTGAGCTCAGGCACTGAGAACAACAACCAAGCACGTCATGAGCATTGGTCGTATAGAGCAACCATCAAATTCGGAATCATACCGTCCACTCGTGCTCTACGAACGTGCGATGGCTCCACTTGTACTCTTTTCCATCCGAAGCCGTGAACTTTCGGAACAGCGACCTGCGCAGTCACGGTAAAGAAAGGTCGTCATAGCGGCGCCACCCGCGAAAAAAACGCACCCTGAAAATAGGGAAACCTTCCGTAGGTATTGGTGCATGGGTATCGACAACGAGCCTTTAGTAAAGTAGACGGTTCCCAGGGCGCCTTTTGGCCCAAAGTCGAGTACCATTACGGGCTCCCGATAAAAGTGACGGCCGTCACGGTCGCCGAGGCTCGTCGAGCGTTGACCCATGTCATAGATCATGAGACCCGGAGTGCGAGTGCGCTGAGGTGTAGAAGAGATGCGCAGGAACGCGCGGTCGTAGACTTCATCAAAATCGGAGCCAGCGAGGAAGCCTGTGCGATCCTCGAAAAAATACGCAGACGGTGGTCCTGCAATGGTCATGATGTGTAGGGAAATGTGACCGTAACAGGAGCTGGAAGAAGAAAAAAAATAAACGAATAGCGAGAAGAGAGATAGAGTGCACAATGCATGGCGGGTTCTCTTCGAAGTGCCTTTATATGTGTTAGTAACCGGTCTATTGCAGCTTCATGAAGGCAAACCCGTGGGGTCTAGCGCGCTTCGGGCGAGTACGGCAATTGTCGGGTACTTATTCTGTAGGCGCAGCTGCTAACCACATCGAGGCACCTCAAAGAATGCACCCGGAGGATTCCTAGAGGCACGTAGTTTCAAGTTGCTGCGGTGTGTTAAAGCCACGTCAGAGTCCAGAGCCTTCTGCTGTAAGTAAATTTCAAGTAGAATTATAATTAAAGTATTCAATCGGTCTGAGGAAGGCCCACTATGTACATGCCCGATGACACGGTAACGGTATCTTCTATTGAACAACCAACTGAAGTCTTAGATATAGAAAGGAGTTGACGCAGGGAAATGGCCATAAGCAAGCGCCTACTTGAGCCATGTGACTTGGCACTGCGTAAGCCTGTTAAGAAGATCTAATGTGTTATAACGTAACCAATGCAAGGACAGTCATGTTTAGAAACAGTTGAGTTGCACTTTACTATACTTCCGGCTGCCGGCTGGAAGGAATGTGTGCCAGTGGTGACACTTTTTTTGGTACAAGTCAATATGATCTTGATTTCGGAAGTTGTTCGTATGATACGCCATTCCTGGTTCCTTGAATAACCCCTTCCCTGCTGGCTCTTGGAATTCCTGGAATGGCTTGACTTCTGTATGTGGAACATGCTGGATCACAGTGTGGAATATGCCCTGACAGCGGAGCGCACTGTTTGCTGACAGGAACTCCCGCAACAAGAGATGGTAAGGATAATTGACCCAGTATCTCACTTCAGTTGGGCCTTCTGTATATCTCATGACGTAGCAATGACATGCACATGCACGAGTTCGACGGGGTCCATATCCTCAAAATATCCTCAAACAAGCAAAGCATTCAGGGATGGAGAGAAGCTGACATGGGGATCAAGCTACGCGATTGCCTCTTCCAAAACTGTCCCCAGAAACTGACCTTCAAAATGTCAATCAAATCTATTCTGAACAGCACACCTTCAAGTTCCTCTATAGCGCAACCTTCAGTATGCAGGGCACCATCAGGTCTGCAGTAATCCACATCAGATGAAGAACACCATGATTATACCATTAAACAATCATTTCTCACTTGCAATGTCTTCGGCAAAGGCAGCATCCTTAACGACGCAAAGTGACCAATCGCACCCGTAGCAAGAACTTTAGCAGGGACTGAGCACTGGCACCATTCTTAACAGTTGAGGAGTATGTGGAGTAAGAGTACACTCAGGCCCGGGCTGCACGCTTGTAGATACCACGTTCGGTGGATTCAAACTGCTGACCAATCACGAACTGAAGAATATCTTTGCCACTTACAGTTATCTGTAGCTGAGCGCGCGCGAGCCCGAACAGAGTGTTACGATGACCACAACTGTGGACGAAGATGGTATCTTTGCTGCACTTCTTTAAGCTTTTGATAGGAGATAACCTGGATCGAATCGATAGTACTTATAGGCGTCATTGGTGGTACAGGTCTTTATCATCTCGACAATCTCACATTCGTGTAAGTATCGGTATACACACCCGGCCTCTTTTGATTACCACCACACTTTATAGAAAACAGGTCAATCCAGAGACCGTACGCACACTTCCTATATTGGTCCGATGGGACACGATCTGGTCTGTCTAATTTGTACCCACAGCCCTGGGGTTATCCTTCTTCACCGATCACCGTTGCGTCGCTTCCCACCGGAACCCGCATCGCCTTCCTTACCCGACATGGGTTAGGACATACCCTCAGCCCATCTGCAGTCCCCTTCCGTGCGAATATCGCCGCGCTCAAGTCACTCGGCGTACGTGCGATCCTCGCCTTTAGCGCGGTTGGGTCGCTGCGTGAGGACATCCCACCAGGAACGTTCGCGCTTCCGACGCAAATCATCGATCGCACGAAGGGAGTACGCCCTGCTAGCTTCTTCGAGGGTACGAGCGTCGTGGCACACGCAGCGTTTGGTGACCCGTTCAGCCGCCGACTTGTGCAGTGGCTAGAGGGTCCTGTCAGTCGTGCGCTTGCGGACGAGGGACGCAGCATGAAGCTTGTCACCGGCAAATGTATCGTATGCATGGAGGGACCCCAGTTCTCCACGCGTGCCGAAAGTCTTATGTATCGCCAGTGGGGAGGCGACTTGATAAACATGAGCGTGTTACCAGAAGCGAAGCTCGCGCGTGAGGCTGAGATCAGGTACGTGTTTCTAATTTCACTGTCCTCCGGTGGTTCCTGAAAGTGTTTTGCTTGATGGTAATGACCTTAGCTATGCCCTTATCGCGACTGTGACGGACTATGACTCGTGGCGACCGAACATGGAAGCCGTCACAGCCTCTGAAGTTTTCAAAACCCTGCAAGGGAATGCGGAGACGTCGCGTCATGTGGCGGCGACCATCCTCCAAGAGCTGCACGCAGCGGCGCTACAAGGTGATATCCTCTCAGAAGAGGCTGGATCGATGAGGCTCTCTATCATGCCACGCTCCGCACAGCAGACACAGGAGGATAGGGAAAAGATGCGCTACTTGCTTCCCGCATACTTTTCGGATTAGGACAATTGTGTCTCTGGAACACGGGGGCGTAATAATATGGATAACACATAGAAGACACACGCAGAATATGAATTGAAGTAAAGAGATTATTCTGACAGACAGACAGAAAAACAAGAAAAAAATATGAAAGTACACTTGCACCGGCTATCCAACACCTGACCTTATCCTTCTTCTTCTCCTACCTGATCTCGATCTAAGCTGACAAGCTCGAGGTAGCCCTCTGGCACAAGCGCGTGGCCCTCCTTGCCACCACGCGCAACAATAGCCCAACCGACACCGCCACCGCGGCCGATGACTCGTACTATCTGATCTTCTTCGAGAGCCATCTCTGCGGTGCCCTCGGGCTCGAAAGCATACAAAGCACGGTATAACCCTGGATATAGCGGGCGCTCGCCGTCTTCGTGGTCGTCTGTCCCATCTCCGCCGTGGATGCCACCACCATCGCGACCGGCATGATCGTTGTCATCGTCATCGTCATCCAGAGATTCATACGGATCGTCCATCTCGTACTCCGGGCTAATTGCATCCGTAAAATTGCGTGCAAAGTCACCTTGGCTCGGCCCATCGGTGCTAGAGCCGACAGAATTGCGCGGTCCGAACCAATTGAGGCCCCAGGGAGTGAACCCATATGAGCTGTTGCTGGTGCCAGCACCATCATCGTGGTCCGAGCTACCGACGCTCGAAGCGCTCGAGGTGGACCAAGTCGAAAGCCGCCGTTGAAGTCTGCGGTTCGGGCGGGGCGTTAGTGGACCTGTGCCCTTATGGCGCACGTCCTCGTCTGGGAACGCAAAGTCCCGTATTTTAACGAGAATCGTAGGAGAGGCCGCCCCCTGGGAGGTCGAGGCAGTGAGCGTTTGTTGTTGTTGGGTAGGCGTTGGCGTTGTAGGGCTCGCCGCTTCGGCGTTGTGGGAGTTGGCTGATTTGAGGGGAGAAATGGAGCCTGGGTGGGAACGTGTCGAGGAGTGGCGGGAGAGCGCAGTCGAAGTGCGACGAGAGGCTACGGGTGAGAGTGGAGCGGGACGGGACGAGGTCAGCGAGTCGCAAGATGAGTTCAACGAACTGCAGGGGGATCGGTGGTTATCCAGCGATGATTTACCGCTGTCTGTTGGTGGTGTAGTTGTCGTATTTGTAGTAATGGGGATGGGGGTGGTAGTAGAGGTAGAGTACTCGTTGGCCGCCGGCGGACTTTGGGAGCTCGCGAGTGGGGTTGAGGGGGAAGTGGATGTGTGAGCTGGACCACCGTTTGGTGTCGATAGCTCGCTTGAATTGGCGCCAACGATGTCCCTCTGCAGCGGTGGGCCACCTACAATAAGTGTTTCTACCACGCCGCCGTTCAGTAACTTGGGTTTCAGCGTGGTCGTCGTTTGGTCGTTCGCAGTCGGCATGGAGTCAGAGTCGATCAATGAAGCCACACCATTACCATTATCAATGCCATTGCTAGGAACATCCGCGCAGCTCCTCCCTTTGCCCGCTGTTGCTGTTATTTCCGTTTCTGCAGCGGGTGCTGAAGCATGGATCGACGCCGACGCCGCCGACTCGTGGCCCGTCTTACTTCCCACGGTCATTCTGGAGTCTGTCGACCTACGCTTGGATATGAGGGCGTACTCATGCGCAGACGGGACAGGTGGGGGAAGAAAGGGGGATCCTGGGGATGGAAAGGGAGATGGAGATGACAGTCTGCTGATAGTCACGGTGAGTGAAGGGGTATCTGAGGGGCGTTAAGTGTAAGTGGCAGACCTGCTATCTAGACATTTTTTAGGCACACCTTTTGTGTCAGGGGTGATAACAGCTGAAGGCATCTCGGGAGCCGGATGGGCAATGTATGGGGTATGTAGCCTTTACAAGGAAAGTGAGAGTAAAATTGGGAGGGACAACTGACAAAAGGAGCGGGAATCCGAGTCAAGTTAAACACAAAACCCGTCTCAGTACAATCGTATAATAATAATCTACTACCAGTAAATAATACAGCGCGGACAACGGCCTAATAACCCTTTGCTAATGACCATTTACTGCTGGTTGGGACTCTGCACCGCTACTTGCCGTCACCAGGGTGCCCGCTTGACAACCGCCGGAGTGCCGAGACCAACAGCTTTTGTTCCTTATCAGGTTTGGTCCCATACAGTAATTATAACTTGCTGTAATGCTCCATTACTCATACGTCGGTCATTATTACAACCTTTACTGCGACTCCCTTAATACCTCCAGGCTGGTTTCTGAGCTGAGCCTCCAGACGAGTCTGATGACCGCGAATCATCACCCTCTTCTGTTTCTACGAAGCGCATACGCCGCGCCCGTCGTATGCTTGCAGCAGTTGGAAGACCGTACGAAAGTCGGCCACGTTTCTTCGTCACTTTGCATGGTGTGCTTGTTGCGCTTGGACCCTGCGTATTAATATTTCGCGCTGTAAATACGTCTTGGACGCTGGTCTCGTCATCAGCAAGGTCCTTTTCGTCGGGAAATGGAGCGGCTACTGCCAATGCATCTGGACTTGTGAACGTGCGGTATATCTCCTCGAGTAGGATCCGAGACGGCACCCCCAGATCTTCTTCCTCTACGGTATCAGGTTCACTCATACGAGATGGGACGAGTCCAAGTCCATCAAACTGGCACTGACGTGATCTATGGTCGTCATATAAAATTTGGATGCCGAGGCCGACCAGCTTTCCGCCCCCCGCGGAGGCCTTACGAATTGGTTGGCGAGTAGGCGTCATTGGTGTTTCGGGACTCCAGCTGGGCAAGATAGGCGTTGAGACCATAGACGAGTGCGAAGAAATAGACATCGAAGTGCATGAGTGCGGGGGTAGCTCACTGTTGAGGAGAATCGGCAAGTCACAAGGGGGCTGACGGAGAGTAAACGAAGAGGATGGTTCGATGTGATGCGTCGTCTCTTCTGAGCCTGTTCTCCTATCGCTCAGCCGAGGCATGTAGAGTTGTTTGGAAAGAGGCCTATTTAGTAGAGCTCCGGCGTTTGAATTGGGTTCGCGATAGGAATGATGTGGTTTGAGTTCGTTCGGTGTGGCTGGGCAATTTGAGGCAATATAAAACCGTTGACTAGCACTTGAGGGAAGTAGGCTTGATGGTTCAGACTCGCGAGAAACGGGATTATGCGCAGGTACCATGT
This sequence comes from Lactifluus piperatus, assembly GCA_003315875.1. Lineage (NCBI taxonomy): Eukaryota > Fungi > Basidiomycota > Agaricomycetes > Russulales > Russulaceae > Lactifluus > Lactifluus piperatus. The sequence goes on along the minus strand of QFDX01006625.1, from coordinate 8,465 downwards.
CCGTAGCGGTCAGGGAGAAGGTTCCGAGTAGGGGACCCTGAGAAGGCTCATCGTCGAGAAGGGCAAGCAAAAGCTGGAGAAAATAACGTAGACAAGAGGTGGCAATATGGAAGAGACCCATGTGTGTGACGAGGGAGAATGACTAAAGGAGTGGGTTATAGGATAGGCTGTTCCGAGTCAGATAGATATGTACTGTACAGTGCAAAAATCACTGGCACTGGAAAGTAGGCGGGCGATGATTTTATATATAATCGCTTGTTGTTTATGGATTCCGAGTTATGTTGCGCCGCGTTTTTATCACGTGATATTAGTTTGTGATCACGTGAGTACTGGCCAGCCCCATTTCTGGAACCGGACCGTTGAGCGCTCATCTTACTCTTACTCAGCTCAACAATCTCTCTCTTCATGTCCCCCAATCTGCAAGCTTTCCTCGATCCATCAAAGGCTTTCGAGGAGCTCAAGAAATATTCCACCTGCGATGGCTTATCCGTGAAGGAGCTCATGGACTCTACCCTTCATGGAGGCCTTACTTATAATGACTTCCTCCTACTCCCGGGGAAGATCGATTTCTCTGCCAACGAGGTCGTCACAGAAAGTCGCATTACTAGGAACGTCGTTCTCAAGACACCGTTTGTTAGTAGTCCTATGGATACCGTCACTGAGGGTGAAATGGCAATATCGATGGCGGTATGCGTGCGTCGACGATCAGCGTAGCTTGTCTTTACGTATATTCCCACCTCGGGCAGCTCTTAGGCGGCATCGGCGTTATTCACCACAATCAGTCAGCTCCGGCACAAGCCGCTATGGTCAGTGCCGTCAAGCGCCATGAAAATGGTTTTATTGCAGACCCCGTGGTGCTTTCCCCAGACCATTACGTCGAAGATGTGCTCGACGTGAAGGCTCGCTTGGGTTTCTGTGGAATACCCATCACTGGTCAGTCCATTGTGTCCCCTTTCATTCAGAGTGATGAATTCTTTCAAACCTTCGTTCATCCGCACCAACACGTACACACGTGTGAAATGGGGAGGATATCGCACGGATTCCCTGAAGTTTTAAAGTCGATCCATTTTCCTTTTTAAACCCTACTGATTTTTTGACACAGACACTGGTGCACTAGGAGGGAAGCTTGTTGGAATCGTCACCTCTCGGGATGTCCAGTTCCAGCCTCAGTCTGCCCGTCTCGCCGACGTTATGACTACCAACCTTATCACAGCTCCCGAGGGTGTTACGCTTTCAAAAGCCAACGACATTCTTCGCGACTCTAAAAAAGGCAAATTGCCAATTATTGACGCACAAGGTCGTCTTGTTTCTCTTTTAGCACGCTCGGACCTCCTCAAAAACCAGACATATCCTCTTGCTTCTAAACGTCCCGAAAGCAAACAACTCTACTCCGCCGCAGCGATTGGTACGCGCCCCGTCGACCGGGATCGCCTTGCCTCCCTAGTGGAAGCAGGACTCGACATCGTAGTCCTTGACTCTTCGCAGGGTAATTCCGTCTATCAGGTGGAAATGATTCAATGGGTTAAGAAGACCTATCCCTCGCTTGAGGTTATTGCGGGTAATGTCGTGACGCGGGAACAAGCGGCGACATTGATAGCGGCCGGTGCCGATGGGCTACGTGTCGGCATGGGATCGGGATCTATATGTATCACACAAGAGGTTATGGCTGTTGGGCGTCCTCAAGCCAGCGCCATTTATGCGGTTGCCGAGTTTGCCTCTCGTTTCGGTGTTCCTGTTATCGCAGATGGCGGCATCTCGAACATTGGTCACATCGTCAAGGCACTCGCACTTGGCGCGGGGGCCGTCATGATGGGTGGCCTGCTTGCAGGGACGACCGAGGCTCCCGGAGAGTACTTCTATCACGAAGGTAAACGCGTTAAAGCGTATCGCGGTATGGGTTCTATCGAGGCGATGGAAAAGGGCAAGCCTGGAAAGTACCCCCTTCCGTCGAGCAAGGCCCAGGCCGAGAACCACCTGCACGAAAACGCGGCTACGACACGATACTTTTCCGAGTCCTCAACAGTCAAGGTCGCGCAGGGTGTGTCCGGCGACGTGCAGGATAAAGGCAGCGTCAAGGACTTTTTGCCGTACCTTCACGCAGGGTTGCAGCATTCACTCCAGGACATCGGCGTTCGGAATGTGAGGGAACTGCAGGAGGGTGTGAATGAGGGTCGGGTCCGCTTCGAGTTACGCACAGCGAGTGCACAGGTTGAGGGCGGAGTGCATGGGCTGAACTCGTGAGTCCCGCCCAAGGCGTCCCCTCTGCCCCGTATTTGATGTGCCTGACCGTTGACCCTTTCGCCACTAGCTACACAAAACGTCTTTTTGCATAGGGATCTGGATGGCGCATATCCTTTGTGTCTGCATCATCCAGCCCTTGTCGATAATTACTGTAGAATTTTTGTGTGGTGTCAACTTGTTGGCGCACATGTTAGAGTTCAATACTCTACATCACGCCAGTCCTGCAGAATAATAGTTTGGTTCCCCAGCCAGCATCATATGTCGGTGTATGCATGCGCAACTAGCATCACATTCAAACCACGTGCCCTGCTTAAATGCACTCTCGCGAGTCTCCACCGACTTTTAAATCATGACGCGTGATGCAGTGATGGATGAAGAGATCGTGGAAGAGGGTATGTAATGCTTGGACACCTCCACGAGGATGAAAACTAAACATTGAGGGTATCTCACTATCCCACTGCAGCTGGTCACAGACGAGTTCCATTAAGAGGTGGTACACGAAGTGACTCGGATACGTCGGGCAAACTGTAGTCAATCTACCTTACTGACTCGGAAGCAGACAAACAGGAGAAAGCACTCCGAAGTCGCGACAGAGATTTGCCAGGTCCGGGAATGGCGACTCAGAGTACTCAGATTACGCTTTCTCTCTACCTTCCTTGCTGACTTGGTTTGAGACCGGCCCCTTTCGCGACCACAGCAGTAGCAGCAGTCATGACCGAAAGAGGCTTTCCCTCGATTCCGGCGCTGTCGCCATCTTCCTACTGAACTATATATCTCAGCAGCTGGCCGAAATACATAGATCATCTCCCCCTCACACCTTTATAGCTACTCATCCTTTAGTCCGACGTCCTCGGCCATTCGCGTTAACGTCCTCTGATTCCTCAGTCTGACCCTTAGTTTGGTCAGCGCTGTCGCCGCAACCCTGATGCAACAATGGGCCCGCTGCTATCTATAACTTGCCCGAGCGCAAACTACTTTTACAAGCGTGCTCATACGCGAGTATACATCTCCGAGGGTGTGCAGACGTTTCGTCTGTCTCAAGCTGTCGAAGCCGTACCGGCGTAACGGCGGCGGCGGCGTTACTCCACGTGGTCGTATTCCTCTTCTACAAAACGTCCGTCCGAATTGTCCGTATCGGACTCCGTTCAGCCGGGACTCTTCTAAAAAAAGCTTCCCAGCACCAGTGCTTCTCGACATTTACTGGTTGCTTCATGTCCTATATAAATGACCGGTTTGAGATGGTCCGCGCACGCCTCTTTCTCTTCGTGCAGTCATTGCTGTGGACAATGCACGAGACTGCGAGCCCTACAGGAGAGGATTGAAAACAGGTCGCTGCAGTGGGTCATTACGACTGTGGATGACGACGACAATATTGAGACACTCATCTCCTCATCATATCAACTGACTCATCCAATCATGCACCTCTAAGGGTTATCACTGGCACCATGCCGGTGAGAACGTGCGGAGGCCTCGGGCGCTTGCTTGCCTGGATACCACTCGATTTCGCTGGGGTGTTACTTTCCCCCTTTCTCCTATGGGATGTTCGGGCGACAGACATGGCTTTCCGTGAACTTGTTGAAGCGAGACAAAGATCCTGTCATCGCGATCAACAGGCACATTGTCAGCCCGCACCCATCTCCGATCCAAAGGTATCGAGGAACCCTCCTCGTGCTCCACAGCTTCGTCTCTGGTATGCTTCCCTATTAACATCTCAAGTCGGACGAAGTTATGCCGACGAGCTTTAGGGCCTTTTGGGAGAGGCTCCTGCCAATCCTCCGTGGAGATAACCAGAGCTCCACGTGAGGATGTTCATGGCTCTTTTGGGGGAGCTTGAGACCCTCGCCAGAACAGAGCCACCCGATACTCGCGTGGGCATCGGTCATGATCAATGGCAACGAGCCGATCCATTACAAGAAGCCCGTGATGGATGCCGGTGTCTTGCCGCCAGTCACCCAGCTGCCAGTGGTGAGCATGCTGCGACCCGTAGTCGAAGCGTTCCGAAGCCTGAACGAGAGAGATGCCTACTAGGCTAGGAGACCCAGGATGCTGCACCCCCCGCGATGGAGCAAGTCGGCCAGCCGTCATGCGGGCCTATGCCAAATCAAATATGTCATGTACAAGGTGAAGGCAATGCCGACCTGTAGGACCGATCTATTCACGGACATCTCCGAGGAGGGCGTGCACCTTATATTTTTTCGATGCAAAGGGAGTCAATTTGGTGCTGAAAAACCACAGTATAGTACTGTACACCGTCACGGAGTGGAGTAGGGCCCACCCCCCAAGAAAAAAAACAATATTTTTTCCCCTTCTCTATAGACTGCCGGTCGATTCTCTGAATGACTATGTTACAACTGTCGTGTTCCATTTGGGCCAAGTGGCAAAACTAGGATGCTGATGTTCATCGAAGAATGAAGTGATGTGATATCGCATTCTGGATGGACGTAGTACAAAGGGTTGGTAATTAGCTAGCGCTGCCGAGTCATTATTAAGAGTACACTTGTGGGAGGCATTTTTCCGTATGGTACATAGTACTTGGCGAAGCCATGAATGCAGTAGCGTAGTTGCCGTAGCAATGTCCTCATCATGACATAAATCTCGATAACCAAGAGAAAAGGGCCATGCAGGGTATAGATTACAACCCCGTGTCGACAAGGTTGCCGACCACGCCGACGCCAAGCACCTGTTTGAGCAGTAGTTGGACCTTGTCCTTGTCATCGTCGAGCCTGTGCTTCTCTTCAATCCAGCGTCTCTCCCGTTGCTCGTAAATACTTCCGATGGTGCGTAAGCTGCCGATGGCAGTGTCTAGTGCGCGGCGGAGGTCCTCTTCGCGCGCATCGCTACCACTTGATGGCGATCCATCACGGGAGGATGACGAAGCTTGTGAGAGTTGCTCGAGAAGCGATGCTGAGCGCGAGACGCGGCGCTGGGCAGCGACCCCGGCAAAGGCAGAACGGATGTTCGTCATGTCTGACGACTCGAGGAGCCCGAGGTCGCGACGGATCGCCCGCGACGCAACAGCATGGAGCCTGCCTGTGTGAGAAGGCGCAGCAAGGAGCACGAGAGTGGTGTCTGTCTCGCGGTCAAGTGCGTGGAACTAAGATGCAATATCATCAGCCCAACAACGGGGTCAGACCTGCCTAAACGATCTCGAGAGTAGCGTAACTCGGGTACTTACAGCACGAAGAAGGGCTTCCCAACGGACTTTCCACCTTCGGCGACGCTTCTCAGGATTGCTAACATAGTTGGTATGGAATTCGAGTTGCAATAAGTCGTCTGTGACACCTTCTTGTCCTATGTCCTCATCAATCCACTCCCCATCATCAGCATCCACTTCGTCCTCGTCATCGGCGCTAGCATCCCATCGCGAGGGTTGGGGTGCATAGCGGTGTGGCTCAGATTGGTGCTCGCCCACCTTCGATTCACCAGCAGTCTCCTCCCCAGATGACAGCTCTGGACTCGTATCTCGTGGCTGCGTACTCTCAACACGTGGTGGTGGACGGATCTTCGACCGCCGGGGCAGGACTTGCGAGCGCTCATGGTAGCGGGGCCCACGATTCGGTCGAATAAGTGGCGGTAGTGGGATAGGCTGATGACTCGGGCTCGAACGCAAGCTTGCAGACGAGTCCACAAAACCACGTCTTCCACTGAACAAATTGCTCGTCTGTAGCAACGCCCAGGGATTATACTGAGGCCCCGGAAATGGCGTTGACGACGGCGAGAGCGTCGAGTCTGAAACTATGCCATTGTTGAGTGCGTAGATCTGCATCTGCAGTGCAAGCTGTTCACGGACGACATTGGGATCCATCTGAGAACGGTCCAATGTTCCGTTGTGAGAGCCTCCATATGTCTGCCCGCGACGAATGTGTCCATAAGGATACGGGTATGGGGAACCGACAAGCGGGGCGGGACTGTAAGGTGGAAGGACAGGTTTGACGCCATTGGCGCGGCCCATTCCAGAGATGAGAGGTGACGGTGATGGGGCAGCGGTGTGACTTTGAGGGGTGGGTGGGATAGGCGCATCCGGGCGGGAGTGTGTAACCATAGGGGACTGAGGGTAGCCATAGTACGCCGCAGCGGGGTCATCGAGAAAATGGTCGGGCTCCTCATGACTTGGTGAATGTATCTGATGAGGTGCGCTACTATGACGGGAAGTTGTGATTTGAGTAGCCGGATACGATCGCTGGTTTTGTTCAAGAAAGGGCGTTTTGAGCTGCTCTAATGTGTTCTTCTCGAAACTGGCTGGATCAAATGAGTGGAGACCGAGCCCATCCGTCACGCCGTTGCGGCTTCGAATGCGTGGATGCTGGGGATGCTGTTGTTGATGCTGTTGCCGCTGCTGTGAGCGTCCCGGAGAATCACGAGTCACGATGCTGTGCTCAGGGGGTAGGCTCGCAGACGGAGACCTCGGTGTATAACTCTCCTCGTCCTGTGACTGCGTGCGACCAGAATTTCGTGCATGTTCCTCCTCATCGGCGTCACGCTGCTGGACTTCGTCGGAGTTTTTTCGTTGTTTTTGATTGGGGTTTTCCCGCCCATTGCGCTCGCGACGTGTGTCGTAGCGGGGATCATAAGAATCGGGAAGAAGATCAGAGGAGGGGGTAGGAGATGAAGTAGAGTGGTGCTGGCGCTCGAGGTCATGCGCCTCTTGTCCATGCCTGTGACCAAGTCGTCCATATTCGCTTTCCCCGGGAGTCCATCGGTCGGGCTCTTGCCCCTGTTTTTCATGTTGCTCATAAGCGCCGTCTTCCTCGAAGACTGGTAGTGACCTGTCGGGGGTTCGGGCCTTGACAGACTGGCCAGTAGGCGACTGACTGGCAAGTTTCGCCACCGAGGGAGGCGTTGAACGGAGTGGTTCCATATATGGCACATTCTGACGGGGGCCAGGAGGGCTTGGTGGAAGGGCAGCAGCCTGGGCCGATCGAAATTCACGGTCGAATTGGTTGTAAGAAGAATGGTCGCCCGGACTACTTAGTGCAGAAAGGTACTGTGGGGAGTCAGTGCGCTGGGTTTCGAGTTTCGGAGAGGGCTGCTGTGTAGACATTGTCGATGGGGGATCACGCTTCATGCTGCCGCGGCGGTGAAGCTCACGGTCACGGTCTCGGTCTCGTTCCCAGGTCTCGCGGGCATTGTCACGTGTAGTATCGCGGCGTTGCGCCGCAGCAGGGCCCGCAGGAGGCTCACGCGGGCTCGGACGCTCATTGCTACGGACGCGCTCGAGGGTCGATTCCTGAGGTAGCGAGCTGGATTCGAATTGCGTGGACCTCGAAACGGGGCCTGAGCTTGCACCTCCAGCATATGCTACTCCTGACATCCCAGCGCCTAATGAGTGAGGTTGGTCGATTCCTGAGATTAGGTCTGGAGGCATTTGGAAAGGATCCGGAGGCATGAACTGGGATGGAGCAGGACGGGGTACAGGACGCGCAAAGCCCAAGACCGGGGTCATCTGATTAGTGCTGTGTTGAAGCACATTGGACTGATTGTGAGAGTGTGGCGGTTGAGAAGGCATATTATGGTGGATATTTTGTTGACCCATAGGTGGGGAGTTCAGATGCTCCGGGCTACAGCCCCTGCTAGCGCTGTGGGACAAAGGAGAGGTAGCACGACGGATCTGACCTGGGATAGTTTGCGCAGCCAAAGGAGGGGACCGCCTCTGGTGAAACGAGGTCGTGGAAGCTGTGGGACTCGGCTGTCCGTTATATTGGCCCTGGTAAGAAGAGATGGATTGGCCCCGGGCAGTCCTTTGACGTTCACGGAACGAAGATGAAGGGGAATGTTCGCGAGGAGAAGAACTCAGCCCTGGATGTAAAAGAGGGTGAGATCAATGCTAGATCACGAATGAGACTGAATGAAGGCAAAGTTGAAAAAGATTTTGATCGTATTCAGATAGTAAAGAGAAGATAATACAAAGAAAAAAAGCCGGTTCAAAAAACAAACGAAAGGTGAGGGGGTGATGGACGCATGTCAGCCCAAATATTGAGGTGAGATTAAGACCTCCGGAGGAGGGGCCACAAACGTTCCCATGTGGGCCATCGATCCATTGGAAATGGTAGAAAAGGGACAAGTGCATACCTTGTGAAGAGCCGGATGTAGGTTTTCTGGTAAGAGGAGGGGATTGCGTCGACATTGAGAGTGGAGTGCGTAAGTGGTGGTGGTGGTAAGAGGGAAGGAGACGGAGGAGGATGTTGAGAGTAAAGGATCGAACCAAGGAAGCCGGGTCAGATGTG